>SNQN01000162.1:87636-137956 GCA_008642245.1 Bassia scoparia
ACCATTACGAGTTTGAGGCACGCAGCCGCGCGTCATGTGGGGATGGGCATTAAGCTTAAGAATTGGTACACAGTAGTGCAAGTAAACCTATCTAAAGCGACCCCCCCCCCCCCGCCCCCCGTCTTGTGTCAAGTGTAGAAAACACTTATAAATATGATACCAGGACAGCGGATACTCAGTGCTAACGACCTAAGTACCGCGTATTGCAGGATGGCTAACACATGTCGCCTTTAAGATGCTAAAATCGCATAACACTTCCAGTATTTTCCACACATCACTAAAGGTAACAGCTTTAGTGAATTCCAATCAGAGTCTCTAAAAACTGTACGGGCGTCGGGGCGRCARTAGGTCGGACAGGGACCGGTCCCTRTGCCCTATGGGGTTCAATTAGTTGATGACTCGAATATTGCTAGAATTGAATTCCTACATTTGCATAGTGTGAATATGCTTCGAGTTGTGTGTTTATACTCGAAACGAGTAGAGGAATCCGCCACCGCACTTCTTTCGGGAAGCTGCAGAACCCGGTTTAAGCCTTGTCTATAATTGCATACAGGAAGGCAAAMGACTCCATGTATGGTAGTGCACCAAAGGTTTGGATTAGGGGACAAGGGTAAGGGCGAAGTAGTGCACAACACCCCCCCGGCATCTAGCGTCCTCTACTCGGTCATTGCGAGTCCATTGTCAAAAAGATAACAATAAAGATATTTCTGTTTGAACCCTAAGCAAGCAAATTACTAGGCAGGTTGCTTAATAGAAACATATGCATGTAGGACTAATTTGTTATTATGACATGTGTTGTTTAGATCTGCATTACAGGTGACTAAAAGCCAAATTGTTCAAGAATTAGTCTTATTAGGCGTGAAAACATGCAAATAGTCAGTCTTGTTTATGACATAATATTAGTGTGATTTGCAAGCATGCAACCATGCAACAAGAATTAAAGTTGTGCCTAAGATTGATTTTAATTCATCTCAAATAGGTGTTAATCATGTTTACATGCTAATTTACATTGAAAGTCGAATTTCTAACAAGCATGTAAAAGGGGGTTTAAGAATTGAGACATTGGCCTCATACTAACCTTGCAACATAGRGCTTTCGATTGAGAACGATGCTTCAGACCCTTAAGAACCCTTTTTTCTTTAGAAGAACACTTAAGATCCTTTGAAAGAGACCTTTAAATTGTATTTGAAATGTAAAGAATTGCAAAACAATTTGTGAATTTGTATGCAAAGTAAGAGAGTATTTGAAAGAGAAGGAGGAGTGAAACGAGCTGAATGAGGGTGTATGAAGTGTGTGTATTGTAATTGAGGACCCGAGGCCTCGTATTTATAGGCAAAATTTTAAAAATAAAAGGAATTGGGTGTAATGATGCCAAACATGGGCTTAATTGCGCCTTTTTTATTTTCTCGATTTGACTTATTTTACGCGGGTTAATTATGGTAAAATTGATTTTACGCTTGAATTTGAATGGGGTGTGCATGATAAGCTAGAGGATACATCTAGACATCCTTGGAAAATTGATTTTACGCGTTTTTGCTTCGAAAATTCAAAACTATTTTTATACAAGTCCAACAATTTTGGAAAAATATGAATAAAAATCCTTGTAAACAATAGTTAATTGTGTTAAAATTTTGTGAAATTCGGAATTGTTTTCAGAATTTAATTAATTATTGCGAAATTAATTAAATTGTTGAAAATTCCAAAAAATGCCTAAAATTCTTAGAAAAATTCAAAAAAAATCCGTTAAATTTTATAAAAATGTTTTAAAAAAAWTTTAAATTATTTTTGAATTAAAAATAATTTTTTAGTGGGCTTTGTGTAGGAAAATGTGCCCCGTATAATGAAAACTTGCCTTTTTAGGGTCTATCAAGGCCCTAGCTTTCTCAATTAAGCTTGTGTGTTYCAAGGGGTGTAGACGCCTAAAAATGTCWCCCCAAWTTGAATAGCCGATGTGGAAAAGTACGATATATGGAGATAGATTTGATTTCGGATGTTGCGACAAAATCCATAAACCACATCCATTTTCACAAGTTGAATTAAAGTTAAGTTTGAAATCATACGGCGAGAGCACAATAATAGGCAGAAAGTACTTATTTTTATTATTTTTAATTATTTTCTTTTTTAGGGCATTTTTCTTACTCCCTCTGTTCCTTAAAGAAGTTACCAGTCACCATTCATACGCTTCCCAATGCATGTTTTGTATCGTTTATATCTTTAGTTGTATATTTGTAAAAATTATAACAATTGAATATTAATAATGTATTCATCAACCCGAATCAAACAAGACCCCACATGACTATATATATTCTTATAAAATGTTAGTTATTCACAAGATTCTCTTCACTTGTGAATAGTCAAATAAACGCATATGGTAGGAACTTTAAGGAACGGAGGGAGTAGTAAAAACGATTTTAGAACAACTTCTAAAGGTATTTTCTAAGATTTTTCATTTTCATCTTATTCCTCTTATTTTTCTGATTTCACCAAAAATTTTAAATGATTTTTCTGATTTTTCTATGACTTTTACAATTTTGTGAAATGATGTTTCGAAAATAAATAAATTCAGAAATTCGTGGATAAATTCAGAAAATTTTGGAATTATCTGGAATATTCTAGAAGATTAATCATGTTTTTCTACAAGCGAATAATGGTTAATTAGATAGTTGTTTAGATGCAAAAAACAAGATTATTAATTCCCGAACGAAAGGATATATAGAGAAAGAAGTAAGCACGGATCGCTGACTTGGCCATCCACGTCATGGCTATGTCAGCCCATTCGTATATACGGACCAACTGTCCATATATACGGATGGCTCTACCGTTTATACGATCTGATACTCGTCACTGTTTTGCTCATAACGTTTGATCTACAAGGAATTTTTATGTGAGACAAAATGCATTTGAAACTAGATATCAAGTGCTTTTCGATGGTATATGGCACGCCTCAAACGGAGCTCAAAGTCAAAAGTTATATACGTTAGTATTCGTATTATATATAGCTTTTTTATTTATCGTTTCCCATACGCGTATAAATACATGCTCTCGGTGCTTAATCGAACATCAATGAAAATCAACATTCAAAGAACGAATTCTCTTGTGTTTAAGACAATTCAAAACTCTTAAAATTCTCTCTAACAAATCAAGCATTAAAATCTATGGTTCTCAAAACTGTCTCTACTTTCGAAGTCGTTTCTTTGTGAATCAAGAAGCGAAGCAAGGTAAGTTTGATTTGAATATTTGAGTTTTCTATTATGGCATACGAACCATTATTCTATATGTATGTTGATATTGTTTATGCATGAAATCAATTTTTTATTGCTTAAACAAGACCTGAAATTGTTGAATCACATTAAACTCAGATTAATCATGGACAAATTGAATTTAAGCACCTTATTAATTTGATTAATTTAAAGTGATCACAATAATTAGGTTAGGTAGTGGTTTTTGCGTAATAGAAACTCACCTTTTAATAAATTGTTAAGGCTAGAGCGCTTCCTAAGGATAAAATTGCWAAGTTGTTGTGTACTCAATGAATTTGATCGAATGGAATTACAAAGAGACCGAGTAGAGGTCGCTACATGCGGGGGGATTGGGTCAATGAMTCTTTCTATACCATGTCCCCGAACCCACGACTTGGWTAATGGATCAGACAGTAGGGCAATTAAATTTGCACCAATGTTTCGAGCGTCGGTGATTAACCTGTATAGGCACGGTGGTGATTCCCCACTAGAGTACACTACCCCAACGCACTCARGTGTGGGATCCGTGTCTCATGCCCACGAACGAAATCGACATAGGACAAGGCCTAATAAGGGCACATGTGTACAAATTGGAGACTTCACTGGGGATAATCACCGTAACGTGAAGTGGACAGACTTGAAAGTCTCGTGATTCCATTGATCTTTTTCATTGAATTGTGCATATTAGATGTGGCCCTTTCGAATAGGGTCATTCCTTAGGATCCATGGTCTCATATGGGTATGTTTTATAATCGAGATCGCCTTAAGGGGGGAAACTACTTTGGTGCATATGATTACTTGATCATATTGCTAAGGAAAGTCCTATGCCGCCAATGCCGCATGTGCACGTGTTACTTGATGCGTGTACATAAGAGGTAACTTTGTCATACAACGCTAATTGCTAGAGGTGAATTTTGGACCATCCAACCTCTACTTTTAGACGTGGTACCTCTTTGACTTAACCAAGCCGACCATTGTGATTTATGTTGAGTGATAAATATGTCCATATTAGGACTTTTTAGCCTTGTATAGTAGGATCTTTATGTATTGGACTTGGCCCATTACATAAGCATATAGATCATGGCCATCTTTAGTTAGACTTAGGATCAAGCATGCATTTTTTATATTGTATTAAGGCCATAGTTTTCTACGAAAAGAATGAAATTAAAAGAATAATAAAATAAAAAAAGAGCCAAAAATCGGACAAAAAAAAAAGAAAGAAAAAATCGAAAAAATTGAAAAAGAAATCGCGGAAAACATTGGCTTTGCATTCTTGTAGAATTTTTTTAGTTCATGGATTTAAGAAGATGGAAATGTTATGAGCATGAATTGAATCCATGAGTCAAACGAAGCATTATTATTAATAGGAAGTCTTGTTACACCGCAGAATTCAACATTGAGAACTCTGCTTGGACTCGCAAGGCTAATCAAAGGTTAGTTCGTGATCAAGTCGAATATCTAACCGAGCTTCCTTCAACAAAGCAAACTTCGAAGAATATGTCTCCATCACCCGAATTGGACGTAGCAAACGATAAGATCAACGATCTTACTAAGCACGTTGAAAACTTAACTGCAATGATAGAAAAGCTGACTACCAAGGTTGACAACGGCGAAAATGCTTCTTCTAAGAACATTGAGAGACTCATCAAGAAGCATATAGAWAGGGCCTCTTACTATGAGAATTGGGACAATGAAATCTCGTCCTAAACCAAGCTTCCTGACAAGTTTTCCACCAATGATCTTCCTCAATTCAAGCACTCTGATGATCCAAGCTTCCTTCTCAAGGCTTTAAGGCCACTTTAAGCCTCAAAGGAGTTGATGCATCTCTTTATCAAAAGGTCTTTCCACTTTCACTCGCTCTAGTGTGCTAGAAATGGTTCTACTCCTTGTTTGAAATAGAAACTGAAACATGGGAAGATATTGCTCTCGCTACAAAGGGAACATTCAAACTCAAGCTTCCACTCGCGAGCTTGAAGTTCAGAAACAAGGTGAAAAAGAAGGCTTCACCGCATTTCTTTCTAGGTGGAAGCAAGCAGTTGCGCAATTGGTTCACACTTCACCTAAAGCTGAGATGGTTTAAACATTCATATTYAATTTGCAACCAAAATACAAGAATCATCTTCYCTACGTAGGAATTGAATTTTTCGATAAGGTATACCACATTGGCATAACCATTTGAGGATGAGTTATTCAAAGAAAGTGGTTCCAACCCAAAGCCAAAATGGAATAATAACAAGGAAAATTCCTAAAATAATGTTTCCGCACTTTAAACTACTCCGGAGTTTCCTAGGAATCAAGGCTACATGCGRCCAAAATGTGAATATTTCCCATTGGGAATGACTTATGCCCAAGCATTTGAGCTTCTCCAATGAAAGGGGAAGATCTCACCAATCGGCCCAGCTCCTGATCTAGAAAGACAATCCCTCAAATGGGATCCTGCGAAATATTGTCGGTATCATCAAGATAGGGGTCACACCATCGAGGAATGCTGCAAGCTAAAAGATGCAATCCAAGACATGGTAGAGGATGGAAGACTCCCAATTACTCCAAGTGCAAAGAAGCCAAACATTACATTGAATCCTCTTACAACTCTCGTGATCTCGTTCGATGAAGAAAACACATTCAAACCAACTACTCTCATTTGTCTAGTGGSTCAAACCATCAAGGATATTCCACTTCTCAATGGTACTTCTATTAATGGTTCTTGGGAAAGCGATGAGGAAGACAATTATCTTAACAATGTCGCTACTCATCATGTTATGGTAGGAGAAAATCTTGAAGAAGAATTCGACGATGAGGACATTATCAAAGCGCAAACTGATGTGCAATTGCTCAATAAGGGTGGTCGTGTGCTTAATCCTACTCCACAACAAGACGCTAATGACATTCCTATTCTCTGACCTCAAGAGGAGAATCCAATCATTAAACAACTCAAAAAGACTAAGGTTGAGCTGAATGTGTGGCAATTAATTATCACCTTTAAAAGTCATTGTGAAGCGGTTCTTAAGGCTCTTACTGAACTTAGTGTCTCAAGTGAAACAACTCTTGAAYGGTTGGTTATCTTCATAACTAATCATGGTTTTTCACCTTACATTGTCTTTTTTGATGATAATTCGCCACCTGAAGTGCCCCAACACAACAAGGCCCTACACATCACTGTAATTTATAGGCAATTCAACATCATATGACATTAGATGATAATGGATCCACCATCAATGTTTGTCCTTCAAGGACTGCGCAAAGGCTCAGAATTTCAATTGATGATCTTAAAGTTAATACACAACAATTCGCGCTTATGATAATTCCAAGAGGCAAGCTTTGGGCCTRGTTTGGCTCAACATTGTAGTGCGCCTTGTAGAGAAATGAACGAGAATTCCATGTCATGGATGTTAGAACCTTTTAATTGATACTTGGACATCCTTGGCTCTATTAAATTAGGCGTTGTTGCCTCATCCTATCATCAAAGGTCAATTACTCTCCATGCACTCTAGTAGTTATGATGCTTCTACCATGAAGATTCAAGCAATAGGTTAGTCGATCTTACAAGTCAACATGACAAGTGAAGATGAGGAACTTTGGGGATTTTTCACTTCCCATGATTCGAACAATCTCCTTGCGATGCTGAAACTCACTATCCATACCATGCTAAGAAGAAAGGCTACTTTCAGGAATGGCGTTAGCATCTAACAGGAGCATCCTCCTGGGCTTGTTCTTTTTAATTACCACAAAAGAATGACAAGTTTTCGAATAGGTTATTTGTCAACTAAGGAAGAATGAAGAGAAAACGTCAAAGTCGCTCTATGAGGAAGAATGAGCTAAACAATGAGATGAGAGCTCGCTTTTTTCTTCTTCTCGAAGTAGGAAAGCGGAGTGGAGTGAGGCGCCAGGTCACCAGTGTGAGGCGAAAGCTCTCTTTTCATTCTGCCTCCAGGAGGGAGAAAAAGAGAAGAGTAGCTATAGACGTGGGCCGCGCCCTGCCGGTATTAGCGCGGCGCCGGCTGGGTACTACATCGAGGTGCTTTACGTGGGCTTGACCACGAACCACACACGTGGAGTGCGTTGGGAAGTAGTGTATGTCGAGTAAGGGAGTCGCACCGTGCCTAAAAGGTTATTCAACAGGACCCCCGAAACATGGTGCCAAATTAATGGCCGCCACGTTCTGATCCAGTAAACCAGTTCGCCTGGGTTCGGGGAACATGGTACGAATCAGATCTGTAACCCAATTCGCCCGCATGTGAGCGGCCTACTACTCGGTCTCATTGCAATTCCATTCATCACGATTATTTGAATGCACATAACTTACATTTTAGCACCTGAAGAACGTACTAACTCTAAAGGTTACTATGAAAGTGTGTTTATTTATGCACAAGAGGACTACCTATCCTAGAAATTGTGACCACTTGCATTAATCAAAGTTAAAATCGGTGCCCTAAAAACCGGTTGTCCATAGTTAATCTGATTTTAAAGTGATTCACATAATTCCTCTTTGTTTAGCAAATATATACAAATGATACAACAAGACAATGCGAAGTATATGAACTTCAAAACATATATACAAACCAATCTACCCTGAACTGCAAACAAAACAAATGTTAGTTCGTAATAAAAAACGAGCGAAATGAATCTTCCGCCTTGGATCCTATCAAGGATAGAAATCTGTTAGTATTGACAAGTGATAATAATATGAAAATGAAATAAAAAAGATGAAAACAAAGAAAAAAAATTGAAAACGTTAATGACAATCCTACATATTTACATGGAACATTAAATAATGAGTTTCTACATATTTGTTAATTAGATCAAATCGTATTAGTTATTAAATAGATTGAAAAGGAGTATGTTTTAATGGCGAGTAATCTCAGAAATAAACCTTATTGCTTTGTTGAATCGAAACAGAATCGATGCTTTTGAACTCGAGCAAAACGAATGTGTTTTAGAGTGTTGAGAGAGTGATTAGAGAGAATACGCAAGTTAGGACATGAGAGAGAGAAAGAGAATAGCGATTAGACTGTGTGTTGATTTGAAAACGTGGTGTTCGGAATGAGCAAGGCAGGCACGTGTATTTATAGGCACGAGGGATAAACGAGGAGAAAACCCTGCGTTATATGCAGGAGAGCTGCGTATATCGCAGGTGGCCTGCGTATACCAGGTCTGCGTATATACGCAAGTTGACCTGCGTATAACGCAGGGGGGCTGCGTAATACGCAGCCTCTGCGTATATACGCAGCCTCTGCGTATATATTTTTTCCAAACTCGAAATATTTTGATTCCTCCGATTTATTTCGTGATTGCCTGATTCCGACGCACCTAAACACCCTGCTCTCTAAGCAAGGAGTTCTAGAGTGTTCTTGAAGGTGTTCCACGTATTTCCGGAGTATTTTGTTGTGTATTTGTAATTTTTGTTATTTTCTGCGTATAAAAACTTATAAAATCATAGAAAAATAAAGAAAAAATTAGAAAAATAATCTAAAAATACTGGTGAGCTCAGAAAATGTGAAGAGTTGATGAAAAGTGAAAATTATGGAGTCACCAATATAAAAACATCCTAAAAATAGAAAAGAAAACCTAAAAATAGAAAATATTAAAATAATAAAAGAAATGTTTTTGCCCCTTTATTGTCTGCTTGCTCAATGGTTCCGAGGTATGAATCACGTATTCCAACTTTTGTGAGTTCAAAGATATTTTCTAAGTCGAAAACAAATCGCGAGACGCGGTATTGTTTCATCACTGATTACTCTTTGGGGAGACATTTTTATGTGTTTCTACAGAAGCCCCACTTTGACTAGTCTGGAGAGACGATTAGTCTCAAAGACGAAAGTCCACAAGTATTCGATGGCGACACCGGAGAGCAACTCAGACGTTCTGCGACCCGAGTCATCCCTTTTTCGCCCACGGTGACCTGCAAAACAAAGGTTGTTTTACCTGTAGCCGTGTGTCCCGTCGGTTCTGATTTGCTTGCCTTGGGAATTTTGTGCTGCGGAGCAAACCTCCAAAACCCGAAGATGCGACGAACTTTTTAGCGGGAGGAAATTCAAAAACCCGGAGATGCTAAGATTTGTGTATTAGTGGGAAGAAATTCCAAGACCCCGAAGACGTCTGACGGACTTTCTGATACGGGTCGAGAAGATTCAAGACCCGAAAGATGTACTTGCTCGAGATTTCCTTGATTACGTGAGGGAAGATCTATCAAGACCGAAGATGTGCTGACGTAACTCTGTAGCGCGCGAGAGATTCCAAAGACCCGAAAGATGTATTTGCTCCGAGATTTCTGTTAGCGGAGGAGAAATCGTAGACCCGAAGCGTGCATATATGGGAATTTCTGTGATGCGGAAAATTTCCAAAAACCCGAAGTGTGTAGTAAAGAGCTGTTTGGAATTGAAGAAAGCCCGCCCACTTTGACTGAGTCCGTGAAGAGACGAAAGTCAAAGTTATTTGATTCGGGCGCGCGAGAAGAACTCAAGACCTTCTGCGACCCCTGAGTCACCCTTTTTCGCCCGCCAGTGGTACCTGCAAAACAAAGCGTTAGTTTTACCTGTACCGCGCCCCATGCAGTTTTTGCCCTTGGAAGCGCCTGGATCCCTCGGCTGCTTCTCCCTACGCGCTACCTTGCTTTTCAGGAAGAAATAGAGTGATGACATACCTTCGGTCAACGCCTCGTTCTCAGTAGCTTTTCCCTACGGCTGACCTTGGCTTTTCTGGGAACAGAAAAAGATGTAGATGCCTTTCCCTTACGGCCTGACCTTGGCTTTTTCCGGGAAGAAGTAATTCAAGTTTCCGTCCGGACGCCTCGTTCCTTCGGAAAGTATTCCCCTACGGCTGACCTTGGTCTTTCGGGAGGAGTTGATTTGTACATGCCTTGCCCTACGGCTGACCTTTGCTTTTCAGGGAAACGTAATGTCAAGTTCCGTCGGAAGCGCCTCGTTCCTGTCGAAAATTTCCCTACAGCCTGACCTTGGCTTTTTGGGGAGGAAAGTTGCGATGTAGCAACAATCGCGTCGTTATAGCTGATGAATGCCTATAGGCTAGCAGTGATTGATATGAATTCCTTCGGAAAGCAACTCGTCCCTCAGGAAACCCTTCCCTTACGGTGACCCTCAGGTTTTTCCGGGAAAGAATGTTGCGTTTGTCACAAGCAACAATCGCTCATATAGCGATGAATGATTGGATAGGCTGTGTGAAACGGCAACTGCCATGTAAGATTGGCCCTGAGCCTTGTGTTGAGAGTGGCAATGTGCAATGTGCAATGTAATGTGTTATTGCAGATGCATATGCATGATGATGTATGTAAACTCAATGACACAATGATGATGCTTATAAAGTGCTCTACAATGGCTATAATGTGAATGCAAGTCTATTCTTAGATCTAATGCATGAAATGACCAAGGAAATTGACAATGGTAAGATGCTTTTGGATTGCAGGATGGAGTCGTCTCAAGCCCCCATCGAGCAAAGGCGATGCTTGTGATTGCAAGTGAGCCCCCAACCCATGGGGTTTGAGATGTTTGGGAATGGCTAATTGTGGTGTTGATTGGTTGGTTTAGTGGGTTGAGCCCCCGCTTGATGAGCTTGCTTGGTGAAATCCGAGTTGGGGCAATAGTTGATGAAGTAAGGTAAGTCTAGTGAAATTTTGTGGAGTCATGGGTTTTGCTTAGCTTTTTTGGTGGTAATGGTAAGGATGAGGTATTGGATGTGATTTTAATTTGCCCAAATCGGTAACTTGAGCTGAATGCCTGCATGAAGGAGAGAACATGGAGAAATGCCTGCAATGCGATGCTTTAGAAGGATGCATGAATGACTGCTACAGAGAGATAGCCTAAGGAAGAGTTGGGAGAGCCCCCCTAGGTGTATGAAAGAATAGGCTAAAGGTTCAAGAAAAGACAAGGCCTAAAATTTGTGACTAAGCGTAAGTAAATGGGGAATTGATGTGATTGGCTAGATGATGTAGGTTAAGCTCGAGTCTATTCGGGTTCTACACTAGGAATTTGTGCTTCTACTTTAAGGGAATCAAACTATATGAGAGAGTGGACCTCAAAATGTTATTGAGTTATTGGGTCGGACCTCAAGAAGAGGCTTCCTACGTATCCTTTTGAATCAGACCGTCGTGGTTCTGATGATGATTTGGACAATGCCTTGTGTGAAGGCTTTTGTGGTTGTAATTGAGGCTGGGTTTGGGATTGAAAAAGGCTTGCTGATCACGAAGTGACCCACGGTGCACAGTGTGCTTTTTAGACTTTTGCTTTTTTGTTTGAATTGGGCTTTGAACTTTGGATTTGCATTGGATTTTGACATTGATTTGCATTTTTGATAACTGGCATTGATACTTTGCTTTTTGCCCATTTTATTCTTCTCTGTTTTTCTTTTGCACATGTCTTTTCCTACGCACCGTTTGATCCAGAGGGTTAGGCAGATGTCGGGGTGATGAAAGAAAGATAGGCTGCATGATAGTGTTTATGGCTCAAGGGGTTGCAAGGGATTTTGATTTGATGAAGGGAATGGAGGGAAAAGGTTATTTGTGGAGCTATGAAAGAAGGCCTCTTTTGGCAATGTCTATTGAATTGTCAGAGGTCGATTATTAATTTGATTCCATTAAAGTTAGAAGCACAAACTATATTGAGGCTAAGAAAATGAGAAAAAAGAACTTATATTAACAACAAAGAATTGATTACATAGAGGCTAATTGTAAAATTTAATCCTAAACCTAATGACATAGGCCCGAAATGGAGAAAAGAAATGATACATAGTCTAAGGAAAGGGACTCTCCGCTCGATCTACAGCTAAACTCTAGCTGACTGCAAGTGAATTGAAGAAGGTCATCCCTATGTCCACTCCGATGTCGTAGGACCTTTGCAAATGTGGTAAGGCCTCGATACTTGAGATGATCTTTGTATTCCGGCTGGAGGGCCAGAAATGAAGGTCTGACCATCTCTTCGTTCAGTTGGACGCGGATACTAGGGTGGCAGCAACTCCTCTCCATCTAGTCAGATAGGTGGTGAACCCCTCGTTCTCTCCCTGCTTAAGGATTTCAAGTTCTCGAAGGAGGTTTGGGTCTGAATGTTACCCTTGTATTCTTGCCATGAAATGCGTGGATGATTTTCCCAAGTAGCCGTTTCTTTCTCAGGAAGTGAAAAGAACCACTTCTGACATATCGATTCCAAGGAAAGGGAAAGACCATTGGAAACAAGGCGGAGTCAATTCCTTTAAGTGCCATGGTGGTCTTAAATCCCTTGACATGAAATCGAGGGTCATCAGTTGGCTTGAACTTAGGTATGTCTTCAGCTGAGAAATCCTTTGGCAGTTTGGTTGAAAGGTTAGGGTCAAGAGGAGGTTGGTCTTGGTAAAAGTGGGTCGATGGCTTTTTGGATCGCCTTTTCAAACAGCTTGTCCAAGGAAGAGCTCGAGGTCAACTCCTTGATCTTGCTTCAAGCTGTTGAACTTGCTCGGCAAGCTTTTGGAGCTTTTCTGGTGGGAGGCCAATTTGTGGTGTTAAGGCTATGTGGCAGTGAAGGTTAGAGAAGTTAGGTTTGGATTGGGCTTAGGGCTCAAACTCTTTGGGTCGAGCAAGGGCTATGGAGACGACTTCACCCTGTTTCAAAAAGAAATAAACCCTTAGTGAACTCCCTTGGTCATTATTGAATATATGGATGCAGATGCAAATGCATGTCCTAATTCATGGTCATCTTTCCTAGAATGAGTGTCTGAATGCAAGGTGCCTTTTCGTTTTTTTTGAATTTTTTTTTTTTTGTTTTGAATTTTTTGCCTTTTTTTTTTGAAAGGGCACCAAACGACATTGGATGTTATGATATGCATGTGCCTAAAGAGTTAGGGTCACGCCTAGAGTCGAGCCTATGTTGTGCTGAGGGTAAGGTCAATCCTAATGTGAGTCTAAAGTCAACGTCTAAGGTCAAAGTCTGTGCCTACCCTAGTAGTCAAGGGTCAAGACCTAAGGTTCAAAGTCTGTTGTGACTAAGGTCGAAAGTTTGAAGGACAAAGTCTTGTGAACTATGGTCACAGCAAGGTAGAGGTCAACTAAAGTCACTATGGGCTATGAAATGCATTGATGTGAACTAAAAGATGACCATGGACTATATGAAAGTTTGTTGTTAAAGTCTAGAACGTACAATGCTAGGACCCATACATGCACATATAACAAGACACGTGATGACAAGTCAAACTATGGTCGTCTAGGTAAGTTAGAGAGTGTACCACGCCTAAGCAGAGCTTGGTCCAGTTTTCACCACTTGCACATTAGCGATGTATGGCAAGATACCCCTTATGCACACGCATCAGTAACACGTGCACACACGCATGGCGGGATAGGACTTGCCTTAGCCATGCGATCAATTAACCACATGCAGCCAAGGTAGTATCCCCCCTTATGGTAGCTCGAGCATAGAACATGCCCATAGTGAGACAAGGAGCTAGGCGCGACTTATTCGAAAGGTCACATGCAAAATGCAAAATCCAATAACGTGATGATGAATTACGAGACTTTTCAAGTCTGTCCACTTCACCTAACGGTGATTGTCCACAGTGAAGTCGCCAAATGTAGGACGTGGGCCGCGCCCTCGCGATTAGCGGGTGCGCGCTTGTACTACATCGAGTGCTTTGTTTGTGGGCTTGAGCCACGGAACCCGCACGTGAGTGCGTTGGTAGATGTTGTCGAGTAAGGGATCGCCACCGTGCCTATAAAGTTATTCACGGACGCCGAAACGTTGGTGCCAAATTAATGGCCCCACGTTCTATCAGTAACCAGTTCGTGGGTTCGGGGACATGGTACGAATCAGATCTGTAACCCAATTCGCCCGCATTAGCGGCCTCTACTCGGTCTCATTGCAATTCCATTCATCCACGATTATTGAATGCACATAACTTACATTTTAGACCTTAGAAGCGTACTAACCCTAAAGGTTACTATGAAAGTGTGGTTTCTATTATGCACAAGAGACTACCTATCCTAGAAATTTTGACCACTTTGCATTAATCAATTAAAACGGTGCCTAAAAACCGGTTGTCCATAGTTAATCTGATTTTAAAGTGATCAAATAATTTCCGGTCTTGTTTAGCCAAATATATACAAATGATACAACAATGACAATGCGAAGTATATGAACTTCAAAACATATATACAAACCAATCTTACCCTGAATCTGCAAACAAAACAAATGTTAGTTCGTAATAAAAAACGAGCGAAATGAATCTTCCGCCTTGGATCGCTATACAAGGATAAGAATCGTTAGTATTGACAAGTGATAATAATAATGAAAATGAAATAAAAAAGAATGAAAACAATGAAAAACATTGAAAACGTTAATGACAATCCTACATATTTACATGGAACAATTAAATAATGAGTTTCTACATATTTGTTAATTAGATCAAAACTCGTAATAGTTATTAAAAGATTGAAAAGGAGTATGTTCAATGGCGAGTAATCTCAGAAATAAACCTTGTTATTGCTTGTTGAATCGAAACAGAATCGATGCTTTGAACTCAAGAACGAATGTGTTTAGAGTGTTTGAGAGAGTGAGAGAGAATACGCAAGTTAAGGACATAGAGAGAGAAAGAGAATAGACGTGTGGTGTGAAAACCGTGTGTTTTCGGATGAGCAAGGCAGGCGTATTTATAGGCACGAGGGAAAAACGAGGGAGAAAACCCTGCGTATATACGCAGGAGAGCTGCGTATATACGCAGGTGCCTGCGTATATACGCAGGTCTGCGTATATACGCAAGTGACCTGCGTATAATACGCAGGGGGCTGCGTATATACGCAGGCTCTGCGTATATATTTTTTCCAAAACTCGAAATATTTTGATTTCCTCCGATTTTATTTCGTGATTTGCCTTGATTCGACGCACCTAAACACCTGCTCTCTAAGCAAGGAGTTCTAGAGTGTTCTAGAAGGTCCACGTATTTCCGGAGTATTTTTGTGTATTTTGTATTTTTTTGTATTTTCTGCGTATAAAAACTTAAAAAATCATAGAAAATAAAGAAAAATTAGAAAAATATCTAAAAATACTGGTGAGCTCAGAAAATGTGAAAGAGTGTGATGAAAAGTGGAAATTATGGAGATCACCAATATAAAAAAAATCCTAAAAATAGAAAAGAAAACCTAAAAATAGAAATAATTAAAATAAATAAAAGAAAATGTTTTTGCCCTTTTATTTGTCCTTGATCAATGGTTCCGAGTATGACATCACGTATTTCCAACTTTTGTGAGTTCAAAGCATCTTTTCTAAGTCGAAACAATCGCGAGACGCGGTATGTTCATCACTGATTACTCTTTTGGGAGACATTTTTAGGTGTCTACAGTAGGCGTCGGCTCGACTGGGTTGGCGCGGGCTTTTCTTGCCTCAACCTCCAGCTTGTTTCCTTAATAATTGAACAACCATAACTGCATTGCGATCGTTGCTCGAAATGTAACATATAATATATCGTTGGAAAGATCTCAGAGACTACTTTCCAATGAGATAATGTTTCATCTACAAATTCAAAGTGTTGCAAAAGTATACGACTCGTAGAAGGTGTTAAGGTACAAAAAGCAACGCTTAAAAACACAACCCTTGCAAATAAAACACGACAACTTGTAACTAAGCACAGTACTATCAAATATACACCAAGGCAGTTTGTAACAAACACAAACACTTGTAACTAAGAGCAATAGAATAAAATAGGAGAAAGTGGAAACTAAGAAAACCACAACTCCCACAAAACTATACAAAGTGGAAAACTAACTAAAAGGCTAGTAAAATGATGTCGAAAACATTAAAAATGGACAAAATAGAAGATAATTAAGTGCCTGAATGTGACCATTTTTGGCACTTATCAACTCTCCCCGACTAGAACCATTGCACATCCTCGAGCAAAGCAAAACAAAAGAAAGAAAACTATACACTAACTCACTTTCGTAGGAATCACGGTCATTTTTGGCAACTAGTGACAAGCCCTTTAAACCCCCATGTCGGCTAGGAGGACGAGGTTGGTCACGCCCCACAACTCCATAAATAAAGGAAGCCAGTGCAAAGGTTTTCAAAAACACACAAGGAAACACAAGTAGAAAACAAAAAGAAAGTGAAAATGTGAATAGGAAAACAAATTGTCTCTTGGAAATGGATTTCTTGAGGACTTTTGGGCACGTTAATGAACGTGAAAGATGTCCCCCGCAACTAGGAGTCAAGCAAGCATCAAGGAAATATCACGAAGTGTATGCGACTTAGCAAAACTTGCATGAAATTTTGCCAATCCACTCTTATCCTTTCTCCAAGGCTACCCTCCTTGGCCTGAAATCGAACCAAGCTTGGTGACAACTAAAAATCCAAAGAAAGAGTGAAAGGACACAATATTTTGTAGAGGCACATTKCACTTAGACGTCCAAAATAACAAAAGGAACTTGTAATTCCCTCCACCTTTTGTGACTCAACTCCCAAAGTCAAAGGGCCTAATATGTTGTAATGTTGGCAAAGGGTAGGTGTGGAAAAATGCATTTGGCTTGTGTTGCTAATCCTAGCAAGTGGAGTTTACATCAAACAAAAAATTTTGGGGAAAATTGCCCCATTACCCATCAACTCACGCACTTTGGGAGGCAAGCTAATTTTTGGACTTGCTTGGTTTCTCCCGTCATACTTTGTCAAACTTGAACTTTGAGACTTATTTCCCTTTTTGTGTTTTTATTTACATTTTTTTTTTGCATTTTTTGCTTTTTTCACTTGGGAATTTACTTTGACTTACCTTGCATTACTCAACGAATTTACAACATTTGAGGCTTTATACACATAGCCTTTTTACAAACAACTAGCCACACTCCACTTGATTTCTAAGGGTCAAAGCATGCGAATTTTCCTTAGAGGTACGTATCGAGGCTGACAAAAGAGTTGAAACTCAAGGGGTTGCAAGTGTATATGTAAACCCAAAATAATTCCAAATTGCGTAAGTGGAAAAACAAAGAAAAATAGCACATGAAAAAGGAGAAATTAATTTATCCCAAACCCAAAATGAATTCATTATGACACTTTCGGTAGTTCGCTTTAGGCTTCAGAAAAATCACAAGTGAATAGCAAGACTAGGATTCTAGTGTGAACACTCAATTTTTTTGGATTTATGACTTTTGTGCTTATTTGTCTCTAAAAGAATCAAACCTTCACATGGTTCAAAGTCTTTCAAAAATCACCAGTCTCATGTCATTGATCGAGCTACGCCCGGCTTGGCCATTAGGCCCACCACCTTGAATAGATCGAATGGCTTGTTAAATAGCTTGGCATGAAAAAGATTCCTAGGACTTAARCTTCATGATTCAAATTTCGAATGGGGATGTGAATTTCGAATATAGGACTTAGCAAGCTCACAAGTCAACGGGAAAATGAGTTGCTCAAAACTCAAATCCCATCCTTACTCCAATTCAAGAGAAAAAAAAACATAATTACACTCTTTGCCTTGAGAATAGAACAAAAGAAAAGAAAAGAAAAGAAAATGAAAAGGGAAATGGAAGGAAAAGAGGAAAAAAAGGAAATGCAAAGGAAAATGAAAATGTCTTTGGACTTCTGCTTTTTTCGAATTTTTTGTGATTTTTTTTCCATCTCACACTAATCCTTATCATCCCCATATCAACATCGAAAATCAACTTGACCGAAGTCAAGGACACAACAATAAACCTCAAGGGGTGTTCATCGACCTTCGTGCAAACAATAAATGTAACATTGTCGTAGGGATAACCCCTTTGACGCCGCAAGCACATATATTCCAAGAATGGTACCTCCAAGTGTAAAAGAAAATTCCTAGAATCGAACACATAAGTTGCAATAAATAAAGAGAAGTRGTTAGAGAAAACTTACAAAGTCGCAACTATACAATATTMAAAGCACAAGAGCCCCCAAAACCRGACTGACATCCAATCTTGCATATCCGTAAGCAAAAACCAAAAATATAAACAATATKTACAAATAAAGAAGCAATAACAAACAAAAAATGAGTGACACATTTGTGGAACTCTCCCCCAACTKGAATGGAACTCTGTCTCGGAGTTCAAAAGGTGAGRAAAMCAAGGGGAAAGTTACAGAAACGAGCACTACTCCTCTTCCTTTATGTTGGAATGGGTTGGCCCTTGTTGTGTTGGTGGAATAGGGCACCAATTCATATCATATCCCGCCGCCATAATAGGTTCCGAGGTGTAGGTGCGGCTAGGGTCCTAATCATATCGGAGAGTGGTAGGAGGACCATGAGGCTCCCAGCCACCATAGTAGTGGTCGATCCTAATATCCCTCTCATTAGCGACCGGGACATAAGGGAATGTCGGGTCACCTTTAAAGTCACACCCACCTATTTGTTGGTAATCAAAGGGTGGAACGACCCTACATGCGGGAGTGTTGGGATCCAACATCCCTGGTCCTTRCCAAAAAGGATAAAACCCCTCCGTACGGGCATTTTGATTGCCAATGCCATCCTTTTTCTCCGGGTTCCAATTTTTGAAGGGTCTCAATTAGGCAGGAGAATTAGGATAACTGAGGTACGGGGGAAWCAAATTCTCATGTATATCCTTTAACAGTTGTAAATTTGGAATAAGAGGGAGTGGCAAAGATCGTTTCTTTCAACCTAGCAAGTGCTTCCACATTTGTGAACAAATTATAAATTTTTTTTGGAGAATCTCGTGGAAGCATATAAGATGAAGAAGTAGAAGAAGAGAAGTTACCTCCCTCCATATTGGAGGGGCAAGGACGTTGGCTTTGGTGTCGATTCCTTGGTCGGCGATGTTGTTCTTATTGTTGTTGTTGGTGTTGTTTGTACTATTGTTGTTTTTATTGTTGATGTTGTTGTTGGTATTGTCGTTTTTAGTGTTCACGAGGTGGAGAAGCGGAGTGGATAGGTGTTGCTCCGACAGGCAAACGAGGGAGGGGTTGTCCTCCATTGAGGGCCCGTATGCAGTTTTGAAACTGCTCCTCGAAAAGATCTCATTCTAGGATTTGCTCTATAGGAGTCCTCCAAGGAATGTTTGAAGTGAAGTGCGGCCGAGTCATGGGCTTGCAAGGTACGATGCACCACTAAAGGTCTTGTACCTTCCAAATGTCCTTCCTGTAGTTTCGAACTTCATTCGGACGCACCCATCAATCTCTAGCTCGACATTATATAAAATAGGAGCCAAACCCGCATAGTAGTCTTGTTGTTTCAAGAACTTGAAGGCGAGCATAGAGATCATCTCGCCATATTGAATGCTCCCCATGGAAACTCGGCTATGGGCGATGAATTGAATATKTTTCGCCCATACAAACCCCTAATTGATCTTCTCTTGTGAATCTTTGGGGTTGAAGAATTAGGGGCCCTTAATCGCCCTCAAAATTAGGCCTAAGCACGGATCAGATATTTGATCCGAAATCCGATTTCGGATCGGATATCCAATATGCTAAAATCTAATCCGAAATCCAATTTCGAATCGGATATCTGATATTTAAAAATCTGGATATTTGATATCCGTATCCGATCCGAAATGTTTCGGATGACCGATATCCGGTAATCGAAAATTATCGAATCGGATACTACAGATATTCGTTATCGGATTTTGAATAATATATTTTTAAAAAGTTATAGAAATATATTATAAAATATAAAAATTTCATGAAAAAGATATAATATTTTCGAATAAAGTACCGGACATCCGATATCTGACATCCGATTCCCCCGGATATCCGATATCCGATTTTTTCGGATATTTGTCGGATATCGGATATTCGAAAATTTGAATATCAATATCCGAATTAGTATTCGATATCTGAATTTTCCGATTGGATATCCGATCTGAAATTCGATTTCGAATCGGATATCCAAAAAAATCGAATCCGATGCAGATCGAAAATTCGAATTTTTTCGGATTTTCAAATAGTTTTGCTCAACCCTGCTCAAAATGATATAAAGCTYAGGGACATTGACTCTTCCAAGCTCTTGCCTTGAGTAGAAGCAAGTCGCAATGACTCAGTGGAAGTATCGAATCCCTGCATGGATGATCTTSGAAGACAAAGAGACTTTAAAGAAGGAGGAGAAGCCTCTAGTGATTTCCCTCCATAATTTTTGTTTCTCCTATCCCCGCACCTCTCTTGTAGCCGCCAAGTCCATTATTTGCACCTCCGGATCGAACCCAAAAGCTTCATTCAACTCGGCAATAGTCATTGTGTATGCCTTGTTAAACATTTGGAAAGTGATCTTATTCTCCTCCTTGTCAAATTTGTAGCTCACCAAGAACTCTAGTGTGAGTTGTGGATATGTTATAGGAGGTTGTTGGACCACCGAACCATCACCCCTTGGAACATATTTGTATGGGATCTCCAAGTCAAAGAGTAGACTTAGACCCACATTTGCCATGAACGCCTCCACATGATCTGTTATACCAAGCTTTTCCATGGCCCTCATATGTGGAAAGCGTGTGGTGTAGATCCTCCGAGTTTGGAATTGCTCAATTCTTAGGGCCATATCGCCAACCGACCGAATATCATAACTTTTGGGCACATTGGCCTATCCGAATAGAAATCATCCTCCTCCTCTTGTGGAGGGTTAGAGGAGGAAGGCTCGGCGGGGTAATTGGACCTCGTCTTCTTGTTCTTGTTGCGGCTACACATATGCATGTTGATTTCTAAGAGGTACCTAGACAATAAAGGARGTAAACGCATCAATCAATCATTTAGGATTTTGCAAGTAATTTCCTCAAAACTTCAATCAACAACTCCCTCAAAAATGATTTTAACACCAACAATCCTCTTTTTTACACAAAACATAATTTAAATAATTAAATATATAAAGAAACAAAGCTCCCTCTTATTTTTTACAACATCACTCACTAAAACTATATACTCTCAAATTTTCTTTAAAAAAATTTAGCTTAAAAAAACAACTTGCAATAATTAAAATCATACCCAATTAAAATCTCAAAGAAGGGTAAACATGCTAATTCAAGTTCAACAACACAAAGCTAGAATTAACAACAAAAAAAAAATTAATATTTAAAGATCCGAATTTCCTGATTTATTTTGGGTTTTAGCTAAAATATTTTATTCTTTTTTCTCTCTTTTTTTGTTTTTGAAATTAAACGTGAAAATAAATTATATAAAGGTTTTTTTGCGAGATGAAACTTTTTATAATCAAAATTTTGCGAAAGAAAACCTTTTAAAGCGTTATTTGCGAAATGAAACCCAAAATGAATTTTTTTTTGCGAAAAGAAACTGATGATGTCATTGATGCTTTGACCATAATTAATCAAGGTTGACTTATCATTTAAAACCTATTACTCTTATTTACACTCCATTTCATTTCATTTTTCCACCTCTTCAACCAACCACCAACCATATCACCACCACCACCTATCAACGTACCCACTTCTACAAACCACCACCCCACTTCACAGTAAGCTGCCGCCACCCTGCGCCAAGTTCGCGAGCCACACCACCCAACCCAACCCAAGTTCGCGAGCCACAACCACATTCCAATCCAACTTCGCGAGCCGCCACCCTGCCCACTTCACAGTAAGCTGCCGCCACCCCTGCCCAAGTTCGCGAGCCACCACCACCCCCAACCCAAGTTCGCGAGCCACAACCACATTCCAATCCAACTTGCGGACCGCCACCACCACCTAGCTTGAGTTCGCAAGCCGCCACCACCACCTAGCTTGAGTTCGCAAGCCGCCCACCAACTTAGCCCAATTCGAACCACACCCACTTGACAACCACACCACCAAACTTAGCCCCAATTCAAACCACACCCACACTCCACAACCACTCGACACCCCCACTCGCCACCCCTTTTTTGCAGAAAAAACCCAAATTCAACTTTAAGATTGAATCTTTATTCAAAGTTACGAATTGGGGGGTTAATTTGAAGGTTATAAACAAACCAAGATGAGTATTTTTTGTTTTCATAATTGCAATTTGAGAAGAAATTTGGCAAGTTACGAATTTGTGTTTGTTTTTTTGTTTTTGAATTGGGGAGGATTGTTGTTTGTTTGTTGAAAACAAGGTTGCTGGGTTCGTGGTGGCTTTTGTGGTGGCGGCTTGGCGGGGTTAAGCACGTGGTGTGTGGTTGGGTTCGTGGGACGATGGCTTCGGTGTGGCGGGCCTGGCGGCATTGAAGCGCGTGATGGGTGGGTGGGTTTCGCGGGGACGGTGCGGTGGTTGGGTTATAGTATGTGGTGGTGGTGGGGTGGTGGTGGATGTAGGAAGAAGGGAGGAGAGAGAAAGGATTGAAGGGATGAAGGAGGGAGGAGATAGAAGGATTGAAGGGATGAAGAAGGGAGTAAAGGGTGCAAATAGTGATTAAGGGGGTCAATTAGTGAGTCAACCTTGATTAAAGATGGTCAAAGCATCAATGACATCATCAGTTTCTTTTCGCAAAAAAAAAATTCATTTTAGGTTTCATTTCGAAATAACGCTTTAAAAGGTTTTTCTTTCGCAAAATTTTGATTTAAAAGGTTTTATCTCGCAAAAAAACCTTATATAAATTCTAGAAACAAATTGAACTTGGATAGGCATGAACCAACTATTGAAATTGCAAAAATTCAAGGGTAAAAACAATAAATCATCATTCACAAAATTGAATCACCAAGCTTGATAACCAAAACCAAACATGTAAATCTCACAAAAACCACTTCAAGTAAAAAAAATACGACTAAAAATAATCAACCAAATACATAAAATAATCATACAAACTTCACAATTCCAAATTATATTCAAAATATTCACAAATTAGACACAAGATTATGCTAGGAAAAACTTAGAAAACAAACAAGCCAAGGATCCAATTTAAAAACAAGTCTAAAAAAAGATTAAAAGAAGTGATAAAAGAGATTGTTACCAAAGCTTGAACAACAAAATTTGAGTGATTTGCAAGCCTCCAAGCAAAAACCCAACAAAAATCAAAGTTTCCGGATTTGTAAATTGTTTAAAGGGAAATGTAGAAGAGTGAATTTGGTGAAGTTTGTAGAGAATTTTATGAAATTTGGTTCAGAAATGAGTAAGATATGGAGGGATGAAGTTGGAAATGAGATTAAAGCTTTGGGGTTTTGGGTTGAATATGGATGAATAAGTGTATGAGTATGAATGAATGAAAAGAAAGTAAAAGATAATAGGGGGTGTGAGCCGTGGGACTATGGTGAGGTGGAGGGGAAGTGGGGTCGGGTRGGGTAGGGGGGAAATAGAAGAAAAAGAAAAAGAAAAGGAAAGAAAAAGAAAAAGGGAAAGGAATAATAAGAGGGGAAAACATGGGAAAAGGGGGGTTTAAGTTATTTTTTTATTCAAAATAAAAGAAAAACCCCCCTTTTTTCCAAAAATTTAGAACCCCTTTTTATTTTTTTACAAAAGGTCCCAAACTGAATCAAAAGTCAACCAAACACCTCCAGCAAATCCCAAACCACCAAAAGTCAACGAACACTCCACCAAACTCCAAAAACACAAAAATAAAAATAAACATAAACACCATCAACCCACCTTTGCAAAAACGTTCCTCAATCCATAAACTCGAAAGGCATATGCCTTGGGCGAAACAAAAACCAAAAAGAATGAACACAAGCATGCAACAAAAATAAAAGCAAACACAACCCATACACAAAACGAAAGCTCAAGCGTAGAGCTACAACACACAAACTCAAAGGAAAGAGGCCAAAGCCCTCTGGTTGCCTCCCGGAAGCTCTTCTTTAACGTCAATAGCTTAACGCATCAACCTCATTACAGGGGATACTTAACCAACAACAAACGTAGAAGTGCACWAGGCACTTGAGCGAACTCACCATTCATGCATACAAATGAATCATCCTAAGTGATATGARAAGAAAGTTGGGCACCCCTCAAGTACTTATAGGGGAATCTTTCTTTTACCTTTCCATTCATCCCCTTTGAGACTTAAACGAGCAATGGAATGCCCATATCAAATACCTTACCATCATTCCCATCCATTGGGACACAAGAACCACTTGAGCCAACATCTAGCTCGATCTTACCCTTACCAACATCAACAACCTCATTTGCCTTTGAGCATACTAACAATAGCATAAGAGTTGGCAACTCCCTTTTTCCGAAAAAACCACCCTTTCCTTGCCGATCGTGAAACTAATGGCTTCTTCTTTTAGGTCAATACATGCCCCCGATCGTAGCAAGAAAGGGCCTCCCAAAGATAATTGAGATATCAGAGTGATTGGTCAAATTCATGACCACAAAGTTGTTTTTAMACCTGTACCCTCTCTTGACTACTTTGACAATAACATTTTCGGCTACACCAACCGGGACTCGGTTTTTACCATCYGCGACTCGGTTTGTACCATCCGCAAATTGGATAGTAGTAGTGGGGACTTTGAGGGTTGTAAGGCCAAGCTTTGGGGAAACGAAAAGTGTAAATACACTAATCCTGGCACCAAGGTCACAACGTGCATCTTTGACATGCACTCCGTCGATGGTGCACGGGATGGAAAAGGTTCCCGAATCCTTGGCTTCTCGGGGATCTCTCTAAAGGCTTTTCTCTTTGGCTCGTTTTTTCTCTTTTTCCCTTTGTTAGAGGATTCACCAAGAAATTGAGTAAAAATATGCATTTCATCCTTTTCCCCATTAAGTGAGAGTTTTGCTATATTTCATTACAATCTCGCTATTCGAGTTAAAGCAGTCTCGAAAATCGCATTAATATCCGACGCAATCGCAATAATATCAGATAATAATCGTATAAAATCACGTATGATTATATTACGATATTATATCATCGCAATCAAACTATTCTAGGCAAGGAAAATCGGCCAAAATCAAAGCTGATACTGGGCGCAATTACGCCYAGTTTTGGGCGTAATTGCGCCCAAAAATTGCCTGTTTTGGTCGATTTCGTCCCTTGCCTATAAATCGGGAGCACGCCTATTCATTTCACGGCTAATGAATCTTTGAATGAACTCTCTCTCACTCATCTAACTCTCTCTCTCTCTCTCTCAATCTCTCTCAATCTCTCTCTCTCTCTCTCTCATTCTCTCTCACAAATACACTCAAACACATCCAAACACGATTCAAACACATAAAAACACATTCAAAGGTTCTTTTTCAATAGATCTAGGAGGTATTCAAGGGTTTTCAAAGATTCGACAAGGGTTCCTAGAACAAGAAAACTATCCATTACCGACCGTCTGAAACAAACCTAAAACGGTCGGTAAAAACGCAAGAACGGTCGGTAATGGATTTACCGACCGTTAATAGTCGGTAACAGTGGGTCAGTAATCGTAGGTTCGGTAATTTTGGGTTTACCGACCATTCAACGATTGGAAATATGTTACCAATCGTATTTTCCGACCGTTATCAATAGTGGAGGTTGATTTGCGTCCRTCTTACACGGACGGAAATTTCCGACCGTCGTAGATAGACGGTAATTGCTGACCGTCTAACGGACGGTGATCTCTCCATTACCAACCATTAAGCGGTCGGTAAAATTATTTTGATAATTAAGAAAAAACATAAAGTTGTCTGACATGACTGTCAGAATTAACTTTCACCTTTCAACAATGTCGAATAAAAACAATAAAACAAATACAAAACTCAATTTCATATCAAAAATTTCAAGTAATCATTATATTCATATCAAAAAATATATATATTTATACTTACAAGATTCAAACTAATAAATACAAAATACCTAAATCTATGAAATTTCTTCACCCTAAACAATGTAGAAGCCTTTCTTTCCATATCTTCAGCCCAGAATCCAACAAAACTTCACTCTTAAATTTTCTAGTTGTTTAACTGCAAGAAAAAAATAGATGACAAAATCAAAATAAATTAGTAAGAATCAAAAACCGAAAATGAAGAATGGAAAATGTGAAATAAAATGAGAAAATTAATTGAAAACAAACATGAAAAAATTATGTTGACAAAAACAACAAGGAAATGAAAAAAAAGAGCAAAAATCGCAAGAAAAACCAGAAAATTAATAGAACAAATTAATTAGGAAATTTGGAAAAACTCATAATATTGTAAATCTAGTGAAAATATTAAGATAAAACCCCAAAAAATCAAATTTAAAAGAAAAACCCTAAAAATCAAAAGTGAATTCAAAAAACAGATTCCATTTTCGTTTTTATAGAGTTGAATTACTTAGAAAAAATCCAAAACAAAAAAAAATCAAGAACTAAACCCGAAAAAACGAAGAAAAAATTGAAAGAAAAACATTAAAAATGTATCCAACCCTAGAAAAATGAAATAACAAATCACAAATTGATTCATTCAAACCCTAGATCTATAACCGAAATTTTGAGATTAAAAAAAATGGAAAAAATATAAAATAACGAAGAAACAAAATCCGTAAAAAAGGCCAAAAAAATCACAACTCTAGAAAATCGAAGAAAACCCAAAAAAAATAACTAAAACAGAAAATTGAGTCATAAAAACCTAAAATAAARCTAAAAAAAATACACTAAAAGAGAAAAGTAAATCTGAAAAATCAGAACCTTTTGTGGGGGTGAGCGGCAGTTACGCGGGAGACGGGGTTGTGGAGTCTCGCGGYGGTTGCAGGGGAGACAGCGTTGCGGAGTTGCAGATGTGGAGCCGGTTGTGCGTTGTGACGTTGGTTGCAAGGAGAGRGAGGTGAGGCGGTTGTGCGTTGTGGCGTCGGCTGAGAGAGAGAGAGGGTGGGTTATTGAGTGGGTGGCAGGGAGAGGGAGGTGAGGCGATTGTGCGTTATGGTGTCGGCTGAGAGAGAGAGAGAGAGAGAGAGAGATGTGGAGGAAATGAGGAGAGAGAGAGAGATGGTGGGTATGAATGAGTAAATGAGGATAGAGGAGGGGGTTTATTGCGTTATTGAGTCGGTTGAAAGAATTGAAAGCAAGTGGGAGCATGAGTCGGTTTAAAAAATTGAAATTAAAAATTTTAACGACCGCCAACGGTTGGTAATTATTATACGGCGGTCGGTAATTCTTTATTTTTATTTTTTAAATATTCAATAAATGTTTTTACCAACCATACAACAGTCGGTATATCAGCAAAACGATCGGTACATACCGTCCACAAGCAAAAACGGTCGGTAAWTTTTTTCAARCGGTCGGTAAATAACGTCGACCTTTAAACGGTCGGTAATATTGATTTTATCGACAGTTTAATGGTGGTCGGTAAAATCGGACGTTAAAAGCGCGGATTCTTGTTGTGTCCTAAGGGTTCGAAGCAGCGTCCTTGGTCTTCGACATCGTGTTGCGACGTAGGTTTGAGGCTAACGTCTCAATTCTAAACCTCCTTTTGCATGCTTGTTTAGAAATTTGATTTTCTATGTAATTTGCATGTAATACATATTAACAAACTATTTGACAATTCAAATTAAAAGCAACCTTAAGCATAACATTAAATTCCTCGTACGAGTGTTTGCATGCTTGTCTCACCACTATAATATGCTTTAATAAAGACCTGCAAATTTCTTGTTTCACGACTAATAAGATAAATATGGACAACCGACATTAGGCTCCTGGAATACRGAATTAACAACGCATGCCACAATAAACTTGACACTATGTGCATAGTAGTCTGTTAAACAACCCGCCTAGTAATTATGCATGCTTAGGGTTTAAAACGGAAAACTGTTTGTTGTTGTCTTTCGGACAATGAACTCACAATAACTGAGTAGAGGCCGCTAGATGCAAGGGGGTGTTGTGCACTACTTCACCCTTACCCTTATCCCCTAATCCAGACCTTTGGTGCACTACTAGACATGGAGTCATTTGCCTTGCTTTATGTAATTATAGGCAAGGCTTAAAACGGGTTCTGCAGCTTCCCAAAAGAAGTGCAATGGCGACTTCCTCTACTCATTTCTAGTAAAAACACACAACTTCAGACATAYTCACAATATGCAAAAGCAAGAATTCGATTCTAGCAAACAAACTGAGCCGCCCTTAAATTGTACCCCTCTAAGTAGAGGGACTGGACCCAATCCGGCCCGGTGAYGCCCCGGCGCCTGTACAAGTCACTTAAGTGAACTTTCAGAGGAAAAGCACCTTCTCCTAGCCAAGATAGATTCCCTGGAACATGAGGAGCGACAATGTCTCCAATCTCTTGAAGCGTGCA
The DNA here is from genome assembly GCA_008642245.1 of Bassia scoparia. Lineage (NCBI taxonomy): Eukaryota > Viridiplantae > Streptophyta > Magnoliopsida > Caryophyllales > Amaranthaceae > Bassia > Bassia scoparia. The sequence continues at coordinate 115,907 of SNQN01000162.1, forward strand.
AATAGGATCAATAGGATGCCCATCAACATACTTAATGTCTACAAGAGAGGGGAGAACAAATCAAGAAACCCCTGGAAGATTACAGTACCAAAGTTGGGCTCGCAGCCAAAGGCCAAGTCCTTATTCGTGCTTTGAAGCATCGTGCCAATTTCATACTAGATAGGAGGGTGGACAATCTGTGATCAGAGAAAGGTTTAAGGATAACGAAAAGTTTCTTTAATCATGTTTATCAGACTATTAGTTGTAACAGTATTTTGTAGAACTTATTAGTTCATGTACTGCCTTATTTGCTTGGCTCCTTATGTGTAAGGAGCAATTCTTATTTTTTTTGGAACCTCTTCATACTACGTGTGTAAAATGATTTCGTCTTAGGAGTTCAGATGTGAAACTATTYATGATTTCCATTTACGCATCATCCCTTTTACTAAAAGGAAAAAGGAAATGTTTGATCATAATTTCGCGTAATTTCATTGCATTTTAAAGAGCAACTCATAGGGGATTAAAACTAACTTGATGTAGCAGGTAATAAAATAAATTATCAGACTCCCATTATTTAAAGAAAGCTGGATAATCATATAACTTATCTACATAAAAATAAGTGAGCTAACCCTATACTCATATATTTCTAGAAATAGCACTAATAATGCCTGCCTCCAAGTGATGCCCCCTGGACATCACTTGGGTCAGGGAGAGCATTGGACGCCAAATCCTTCACTGTATGAGGGTCATCAAAGGTGTTTTCTAGTTCTCCATCTTCATCAGCCTCTTTAATATATTTGATTGCACTTGAAACAACTTTCACTTTAGGCATTGGTTGACTTTCAAGTTTGAGAGCAATCCCCTCGTCATTAAGCAAGGTCTTCATAAGTATACTATTAAATTCCCGGTTAGTGTCAATCAAATATGCATTAACATAAGCACAAACTACCTCATATTCATTATCATTCCATAGTATTACTTTCTGATGCAAAGTAGTTTGAATAGCATAAGTCTGGTGAAGCCATTCTCTTCTAAGAATCGCATTACAATTACCCTCCCCTTTTACTATAAAGAATGCTGACCAAGTCTTAGAAGTACCTACTTGGACGTGCATACACGCTAATCCTTCAGTATTCTCAGACTTACCATTTAATGCAATTATGCTAATCCTGAAGCTAGATAAATCTTTCCTGCCCTTACACAATTTCTTAAAAACTAACCAAGGCATAAGATTTATAGTAGCGCTAGTATCAATTAGCACTTTATCCTATCTAACGCCATCTATGTTAACTGTCACATAAAGGGGCTTAGAATGTGAGTTATCCACACTAAAATCTTTAATTAAGTGTTCGACAACTAACTGTTCTTGCTCCTTAGTAAAAGTCTCCAAGGATGGCGCTAGACCATATCCTTTATCCAATTTAGTCAGCTCACCTGAAATAGTAGAGGTCTTACCTACAGCGTCGGCTTAGTCAACTTCATCGGCCCATGAAGTATCCTTTTGCACGGTCCCACATGCTTTGAACGCTGGGGGAAAGTGACTACACAACAAGTGCCAGACTCACAATCACCATCTAAATAGTTTGCCAGAAAATAAAGATCTGATTTGGACACCTGCAGATCCGATCCTTCTGAGCCATACTCCACATCAGATACCAACTCAGTCATAAGAGCATCTGTTGCAAAGCTTTCTGTCCCATGATTCTCCAGTTTTTCTTCAGTAGGGTCCTCCATTTGTTCTATAACCAAGGGATGATTCTGAATATTGACAAACAACAAAGCCTTGGATGATCCCTGAATTGTCTCTCTATAAAGTACTTCAGCAACCAAATGAGGCTGCGACAATAGATTTCCCTAACAAAGTCCATCTACCTGTTTTCCACCCGAATGAGCCTAGGTCTCTAGGACATCTTCTTTCAACTTCTCTATCTGACTCTCATCCAAATGAGGCTGGGCTGTAGGAATCTCTTCTTGCAACTTCTCTGTCTATGTGACAGTCAAATTAGGTTGGGCATCAAGAGCATCTCCTTTTGACCTCTGGTCTGAATAGGCCCCATGGAAGACTTATCTTTGTGAGTTCCCTCAATTGAATTCTCTTTCCAGTTAYTGTCATCCTTCAAACGAGGCTCCTCAACAGCGAAGGCTTTAAGAATTCCCTTTTGCAAAGCTTACCCATCCACATGAACAGCGTTTGCTTGTAGTTGGCTGGTGGCTGCTTCTCTGATTAGCGTAGCCTTCTTCCTGACTCTTCTCTTGACTTTGGCCAAAGCCATGTCTTCATTATGTTCCTTATCTTCGTTGAATTGTCACTCCCTTGTTTAATTCCTACTTACCGAGCACCATGGTTTGAGCTTGGCACTTTATCAATCTTACTAGGCAATTGGACCACTTTGGATTTACCCAACCTCGTCAAGACTGAAATAGTAGAGGGAATTCGAGGAAGGTTGACTGGTCCCCCCCTTAGGCCCCTTTTAAATAGAGGCTTCTGTACCTAGGTACCCAACTTGGGTTATTGGGAATAACTTCAGTCCTTACCAACTCATAATGCAACATGTCAGCATAAGGACACATAGTGAAGCACAATTTCTTCAAACCTTTCACTTCTTTAATTTGCAAAGGAAATTTCTGAACAACCTCCACATATGTTTGAGCCTTCTGACTAGTGACTCCATTATAATTAATATTGCCGACAAAATCTCCTGACTGCAATTCCTCACCTTCAACTTTCTTTCCTTTAGGTTAAAAATTAACAAGATCCAACGATTGGTATTCTTTCTTTGAGATATTCAACCCATCTGTCCTCATCTTTTTATTAATGAAGCCTTTGAAAGCTTTACATTGGTGGGTTAGGTGTGCAACACTGAAATGCCACCTGCACATATTGAGGTTGTCATAGTCTTGCTCTTARCATTTTGGAGCGATCAGGACCCCTTCATTCACAACACGTTCATATAACTTTACAGCAATAGTTACATTAGAAAGCTCCTACATGTCAATATGAGTAACAATATTAGTATCAAAATCAACCACATTACAATCCGTCTCATATTGTTCAAACTCTGAAAGAAATTCAGAATCAATTTTACAAGCATTTGCAGTCTTTTCAGGAAAAATTATATTTCTTTTATTGATTTCATCTTGTATCCTATTTCTAAAAAATTACACAATCATTAGTTTTATGAGTGAAGGCATCATGCCATTTGCAGTAAAATTTTCCTTTTATTTCATTAGCATCTCATTCCTTATGTCTACCCACTAGTTTAATCTACTTGAACTTCAAGAGCCAATCAAAGATTTCATCACATTTTTAATGTCGAATGTGTATTCTCTTCTTTGATCATACTTGAATTCCTTCTTCTGAGAAGACTTTTTGTTCACTAGTTGGGGACATTTAAATGCACAATTTCTATCATCGCCACATCCATTTGATCATCATCCTGATCCTGGCACTCTTTTGTGCAATTAGCATAGTTGGCGTAATACTTATGTTTGCTTTTAGATTCTTCAGCCAAACACCTTACATACGCCACCACTGCACTAGCTAAAGCCACGAAGTCAGGRAAATGTTGTCCTTCAAATTTCTTTCTAAAAGGAAAAGACAACCCTTTCTGACTATAAAAACGAACTCAGACTCGGATTGGTTAAGATGACATCTGATCTTGGCTCTTTTAAACCTAGTGATGTAATCCTCTATAGGTTCCCCCTTGTCCTGGGTTATCTTGGATAAATCTCCAATAGAGACCCCGGCTTCCACTCTAGTAAAATGACAAAGAAACTTCCCTTGCAGATCTTGGACAAATAACACAAATTTACAAGCACAACAATAAATTGCAAAAATCCTAGGAAAAAGAGAACAAAAAACTTGGAGACTCAAATTACAATACAATCCTTATCATCCCCTTATCAACTCCAAATCAACTTAACCGAAGTCAAGGACACTACAAGTGAACCTCAAGAGGGAATCCAACAACCACCGTGCAAACAAATGTAATAAAAAAAATCGCCGTAGGGACAACCCCTACGACGCAGCAAGCATATAATCCCAATTGATAGTATCTCCAAGTATAAAGGAAAATCCTAGAATCTAGCCACATAATTTATAATAAATAAAGAGGTGGAATTAGAGGAAACTTACAAAGCCACTTCCAAACCAAAATATGCACAAGAGCCTCAAAACCGGGCTCACAACCAAGCTACGGCTTAAAAAATCAAAACCCTAAAAAGGCAAAAGCCTCCCCCCAACTAGAACGAAACTCCGTCCTAGAGTTCAAAACAAAGGGTCGGGGAGGGAGGGTAAAAGAAAAGAGCAAATATAAAGTACATAGCCTCCAACTCCAAAGCATAAGCTAAAACGACCGAAGTCTCGAGCAAAACACTAGCCAAGTGGTTAAAACAAAAACAAGCACACAAAAAGCAAAACAAAAGACACAAGACTACAAACACGCACTTAAATAAAAATAAAAGAGAAAAGAAAGGAAAGAGAAAGGYCGAAGCCCTCGGAGTGCCTCCCGGAAGCGCTTCTTCAACGTCAGTATCTTGACGTACTCACCTCATCAAGGGGGAGCTTGACGTACTCACCTCGTAGTATGGCTTGAGACGATGTCCATTGACTTTGAATGAGGAGTCACGCTCCTTGTTCCATAGTTCAATCACTCCAAGTGGATGCACTTCTTTGACCTCAAAAGGACCCGACCATCTTGTCTTAAGCTTGCCCAGAAACAACTTTAGCCTAGAGTTGAAGAGAGGACCTTAATGCCCGAATGGAACCCCTTTTTGACGAGCTTCTTATCATGCCACTCTTTCATCCTTGCTTTGTATGTGCTAGCACAATCATAGGCGTCTAGGCGGAGCTCTTCAAGCTCATGGATGTCCAAGAGTCTCTTTTCCCCCGCACTAGCTAAATCAAAATTTATTGCCTTAATTGCCCATTGGGATTTGTGTTCAATCTCGACCGGTAAATGGCACGACTTGCCATAAACAAGCCTATATGGTGTASTGCCAATAGGTGTTTTGAAAGCGGTCCTATATGCCCACAAGGCATCATCCAACTTGTCCGACCAATCTTTTCGGTATCTAGAGACCGTCTTTTCGAGAATGCTTTTGATTTGACGATTTGAAACCTTAATTTGGCCACTTGTTTGGGGATGATATGCTAGGCCAACTTTCTTGCTTACCCCATGCTTCTTGAGCAAAGCTTGAAAAGCACCATGAGCAAAATGGGAACVACCATCACTAATAACCGCCCTAGGCATCCCAAGCCTTGGAAATATGATCTTCTGGAACATTCTCATGGCCACTTTGTGATCATTAGTTGGTGAAGCAATCGCCTCCACCCACTTAGAAACATAATCAACAACCACAAAAATGTATTGATTTCCCCTAGAAGAGGGAAAAGGGTCCATAAAATCAATACCCCAAACATCAAAGACCTCAAGCTCAAGAATAGCATTTTGGGGCATTTCGTCCCTCTTGGAGATGTTCTCGGTCCTTTGGCACCTATCACAAGTGGTCACATAGTTCCAAGCATCATGGAAGATGTGGGGCCACCAAAATCCCGAGGCCAAAACCTTCCTTGTCGTTTAATCCGAGCCAAGATGTCCACCACTAGGACCCGAGTGACACATTTCAAGTATCCCATTGACCTCTTCCTTGGGGACACATYTCCTAATAAGTTTGTCCACTCCTCTTTTGAGCAAGATTGGGTCATCCCAAATGTAGTACCTTGCCTCCCTTTGGATTTTCCTCCTCATATTCCTTGAGTACTCCGGAGGAATGATCCCGGTTGCAAGGTAGTTTACAATATCCGCATACCAAGGGAGCTYATCATCATTAGTGTTCAAGGCGTAAAGCATTTCTCCTTTCAACTCATCCCCAATTGGGAGATCATCCAAATCGAGTCCCCTCCACTCAAGCCAAGATAGGTGATCCGCTACGTGGTTCTCCGCCCCTTTCTTGTCCCATATCTCAACATCGAATTCTTGTAGGAGCATGACCCAACGGATAAGTCTTGGTTTAGCATCTTTTTTGTTGATCAAATATCGGATAGCGGCATGGTCGGTATACACAATAGTCTACCGCCAAGAACTCCTTTTCCGTTGTTGTGTAATTCTTTTGGGCATCATTCAATGTTTTAGACATGTAATACATCACGTACAACTTCTTGTCCTTCCTTTTCCCCAATACCGCTCCGATCGCCCGATCGCTAGCATCACACTTCAACTAAAATGGTAAAGACCAATCTGGGGCTTGGATTATTGGAGGTGAAATTAGGGCCTTTCTGTGAAGTTTGAAGGCTTGCAAACATTCCTCTTCAAATTTAAACTCAGAATCTTTATGATGGAGAGCATTCAATGGTTTGGTGATTTGGGAGAAATCCCTGATGAATCTCCTATAAAAACCGGTATGTCCAAGGAATGACCTTATGCCCCTTACGTTTGTCGGAGGAGGTAACTTTTCACTGAGTTCAACCTTGGCCTTATCGACCTCTATMCCATTGTGAGATATTTTATGCCCAAGAACTATCCCTTCTTCCACCATGAAATGGCATTTCTCCCAATTCAGGACCAAATTTGCCTTTGCACATCTCTCCAAACATTTTCCCAAGTTTTTCAAACAATTCTCATAGGAGCTTCCTCCCAYCGAGAAATCATCCATAAAGACCTCCATGTCGCCCTCAATCATATCTCCAAATATGCTCATCATGCAACGTTGAAAAGTTCTTGGAGCATTACAAAGACCTATTGGCACCAATTTGAAGGGTGCCCAGCTAGGGTCGTTRGGTGAAAAGCCAAACCGAACACTCTCAAATACTATTTATAAACCGATACCACTAGCTATACACAAGTATAGTAGCAAGTATGGGGTCGATCCACGGAGAAGGAATCAAAAGAGTTTAATTCCGAACTTAACTAGCTTGGCAAACAATCAAACTTTGAAAAGGGAATTTTTTATTTAAGACTAGCTAATGGAATCACTTGAAATAAGCTTTGGAAAAACAAATATTCTAAAACACCTTGGAGATACTAGTTGTCACCTTCTATAGTAAAGGATAATGCCAATCAAAGGGTGTGTTCTACTCCATCAAAAAGGGTCATTGCAATCATGGTTTGGAAATTTGATTAATATCATTTCCCAAGTCAACTAACCCTCTCAATTCAAGTTCAAACCCAAGTCCCCTCAAGCTCTTACTAGAATTAAACAATCAAGAATCAAACCAATACCCAAGTCAATCCTAACAATCCCTTTCAAAGGGTTGAATCAAGCACCTCTCACCCCAAAAACAATGGGTGGCCAAATCCAAAGCAATTAGGTTTGAGAAATCAATATTCAAGGCAAATATGGTGATTGGAGAGAACAAATTATAACATCTTGGCGTTGAAATGATTATTGAAGGGACTTTTAGCACTCCTAAGTTGATAAACTACTCACACAACATGCTTAGAACTTGAATAACATGAAAAAYAAAGRAAARCCATGAATAAGAAGCCATTAAAGCAAGGAAAAGGGTATTAAAGAAACGACTCAAAACTACAACCAAAACCTTCACAAACACAAGTAGAAACAAACTAGTAACAAAAAAAACTCAAAAGCAAAAGCATTAACAATACCCACAAAAAGTTGCAAAAACGAAAATCAAGCAAAACTAATAGCAAACAACAATAAAACTAAAATCTAAGTAAAGAAATGGAATTACCTCGAAATTCTAGGTCAAAATCATATAAAGATTGTAAGATTTGAGCAACAAATGAAGATTCTAGGGCAAATTGAAGAAACTTGAAGCTACTCTCTAATGGAGATTGAAGAAGAAGAAGAAGATGAAAGCAAAAGAAATCTGAAAATTAATCTAAAACTATTCTCTACTACTATCTCCCTTATTTTCTCTCTCCTCAAACTATATATACAAAGCCCAAAATACAAGCTCTCATAATTACAAGTTTGTCATTACTAATTTAGACATGTGCTTCAAAGCCTCTTTCAAGTCAAGTCAGATAGTCAAATTCAACGTCTAGGAGCTGCCACATAGGCGCGTGCAGACGCGCGTGCAAGGGGGGACGCATGTGCAGGRGCGCGTGTGGACCAAGTGAGGCGCGTACGCACCAAAAATGCTACTGGAAAGGCTGCAAGCGCGGGCARGGGACGAAACAAGAAAATCCATTTTTTGCAACAATAAATGTCGTTGCAAAAAACCAAATGTCGTTGCTAAAAATGTTTTTTGCAACGACAATAGTCATTGCATGGTCGTTGCGTGTATGGGCATTACAGAAAAAAACCACAACGACAAAAGTCGTTGCAAAAGATTTGTTTTGTGCAACGACTTTTTCGTTGCAATATATTTGTCGTTGCCATAACTCTATTTCCGATGACAAAATTTGTTATATTTATGACAACAACTTTTGTCGTTGCTAAAAAATTTTGTACTCAGCAACGACTTTTGTCGTTGCAAAAAAAAATTTACTGCAACAAAATTAATCGTTGCCATTAATATCTGTTTATTTTAGATTCCACCTAATGTTGTTGGAATATATATTTATTTCAACGACATTTATCGTTGCAATATTTTTCTTGCGCAAAGACATTTATCGTTACAACATATATTTAGTTCGCAACGACTATTATCGTTTCAATAAATATTTGGTTTGCAATGCTATGGCTCCAATATACAGATTCATATCCTACTATGCAAACTAACCCGTAGTTTCCCTTCAAAATATATATTAGATTTCATATCTAAAAGAGTAAAATACATTCTCATTATCCAAAATACACATCTTCAATTCCATCCATCCAAACTTGCATGGATTCAATATCCCAAAAACTTACATTTGTCCTCATAAGTTTCACAATATGATTCATCATCATATACATATATATGGCCATTGTACTATGGCACTCTAGCAAAAATTTATATCATATACAAACAAATACCCTCTAAAAGTTGTGTTTTATTATATACCGTGCCACTTTACACCGTATGTTTGGATGGAATCAAAAGACATCGTCCCATTCTACTTCATGCAACCTGTTAAAGTTTTAAGACAAAGTAAATATTTACATATTAGACAATGCAATCTCTTATTTACTAGAAACATAGCACCAAAAAAACCACAATATCACTATGCCACTAGCAACATAGCACCAATAAAACCACAATATATATACTTGTTATGAACTTTCTTGAGGATCAACCAGACAACAACACKTAAACTCTGAAAGTCTGCTGCAAGAGTTGGCAAAATATCACATGATCTGCTTATTAAACAAGCTGRGTTTGGGTCTMAGGGCTCATCCGTTTACGTGACACAAATTCACTTAATTGTTACTTATATAATGCAAAAATACACGGCACAACCTGATTATTAAATGGGTTTGGTTAGGGGTAAAAGAGTTCAACCTATTTATGCAACCTGTTTATCCTTCCATTACTTGCAGCCCTTTGTTTCTGTTTTCACATAGTCATGCTAAATTGAATCATTTCATTAGTACTTTAAAGTTGCAACTGAGAAGATTAGTTATTTTCTAGGTGTTTTTACATAACTTATTCAGCAAATGCAAGTTAAGGGTGTTCAGGTATTGTCCTTGCACAGATTTATGATTGTTTTTGCGTTGTGCTCTGATATAGCCACAGTCTGTGACTTTGTGTCTGTCAATATCGACTAGCCTGTGTATGAAATTCTTTGCTTTATGCTGCATGGATCTTTTTGGCCACGATTTTTTTTGCAAAGTATTAGACTCAAGTGCGGTTTAACAACAATTTTATAGTTACTTTCTTCTTGGGATTAGAAATATCAAATTGTCTTACAACCACTCCAACAACTAGCTAGATATTAGGATTGGGACTTGTAGAGCAAAATACTCTGAATGTGTTTTACCTTGACAAGCATAGAGATTCACGACTTCCTAAGGAGCATAGGTGCTGGTAATAGCAAATTAATGTGACGTAGAAAAGATTATGTTGTTCTGTTTCTTCTGGTTTTCTATAGTTTAAACTTCTAAGAGGTTCACGTTGATGCATACACAGGTTTTGGACTTGTCGTCCTTGAAAGTGATGCTTATTGATGGTCATACACATTTATCTGTCGTGTACAATTACTGTAGGATGTGACTCTGCAATTTTATGTATGAAGGGTTTTAAATTTTGTGATTAGTTTGTATTTTCAGGAACAAAGGCTTGATATGGAGCAATGAATATATATATATATATATATATATATATATATATATATTATATTATATATATATATATATTATATATATATAATATATATATATATTATATATATATATAACACCCTCTCACATGCAAGTTTTTAGACAAAATAAGAGGAAACCAATGATGAAGAAACAAGCATAGCAAAATAGGATGTAGATTCTTGGTTATAAGAGTAATACGAAATTACCTTTAATCCAGCATACACTAGATAGACCCTCTGCTCGTAAGTTCTCGCATCATTCTTCCTTCATTCTGACCATTGCAAGTTGCATATCATCCTTTGTTGTTCTAATTGTCTTGTTGTTCGTTCTTGAGTCTCTTCCAATTGTTTTTGCTGTTTTTTCCTGAATCTCTTGTGATTCTTTAATTCTTTGCTCTTGCTCTTCGATTTTCTTTTGGCTTCATGATCAAGTTTTGATGTTCAACTGCATTCTTCCTTTACAATGACCACGCAAGGCTGTCCCTGTTCTCGGAAATACCTGATCTTTGTTTCAAAACATCTAAAAGGATCTCCTCTTGAGTCTTTGAATCACATGTGTAGCAACTGCAACTTTTAATTGCTCTAAAACATCAAATAACAATTAGAGTGATTTCTATATAAAACATACCAAGTATTGTGGTAGATAGTCACTTGATATTTTACAACTTACATGTATCTCCTTAGAGCGGACTCGTCAGCCACTCAAGTCCCTCAGCATTCATGGTGGTGTGCTCTATTAGCCAATCACATCAGTTAGTGGCTTCTCCCTTTGTTTTGTTTTGTCTGGAGTGATTCAATTGTAAATTTTAGGCTTCTATAATTTATAGAGTTTATGTATAATCTTATAATTATATTTCTTACCACTATGCTTCTACTTCAGCAAACGACAAGCTCTCGGTGGTATGCTTAGTTCTTTTCTTTGACAAACGATTCTTGGAATTCTTCACTAATTTTCTATATAACATGGATAAAGTAAGTCAATTCAAGTAATTTTACACGACAATACTTTTTAATGATATAACATAAATATTCTCTTGAATTCTATGGAACCAAATTTCGCACACATATTCCCACTGATCTTGTGGTATATCAGGTGGAGGTTTGGTTATCCAACTTCATCAGTATGTCACATTCTCGATCTTATAATAATAGTTAGTCGACCTTCCAAAGTCATAAAGACGTTGCATAGTATCGATAGAAAAAGCTTGCAACTTTATGTAAGATCCACCTTCCTTTATCTCAAATTTATCCTAACGAATGATATCACAAATATCACATTCAATGTCAGAAGAAATCAATTTGATATTGAAAAATTTATCCTAAGAAATTTTAAGGCATCAAAATCTGACTAGAATATAGAGCCAATGCTAAGCTTATGAAATGATGGAACTATGTTAGTTGATTCCAATTAATACTAGTCTGAGTAAATCCTCAAAAATAAACTAGCCTCAGTACAACCACAATAATCTTCTGTTGTTCATAAACATATAGCAATAATGAACTTGYAAGTAACAACWAAACTGAAYTTATGAACACGAACTTACARCATTGGGTGGAAGGTTTTACCTGTATTTCCTTCCACATCCYATCACCARYAGATACAMATGCTTCTTTCMAATTCTTTACATTSAAAGGAGCTCTTGTTSTTACGACTCGACCACATTCAWTAACAAAATGAYGGGCATTCTCACCAATTKCTCGATCAATTTCATCAGGAATGTAAACTTTAAGTTTAGATTTTTGTCCTTTGATTTTCATATCCACTATATAACTCTTGTACTTTCCTCTTTCTCCTTTTTTTCGCCTTGCTTGTAGCTTATCTCATACATAATGGAAATAAAACAGAATTTAGTTCAGATAATCCATTACAGTATTTACAAGCTCAAACTAATATTTAAATTAATTTGTATGCATGAATTTTGAATGAAATCGATGTCAAATAGTAGGAGCAGGGCATTGGTGTAGCAGTAGGTGAAAGGGGTTGTTCCCAAGGCAGCAACAACCTGCACAAGCGTGGCAGCAGCAACATGCGCAAGCGCAGTAGCAGCACGCAGTAACTAAGGTGCCCTGATTCCAATTTGCAGCAGCCACAACAAGAGTGGGGGTAATGGCACACCACATCCGATTCTAGTTGCCCTGATTCTAGTTATTTAAATTAATGAAAAAAAATTAAACTATTTTAAAAAATTCAGTACCTTCAGCATTAGGACCATTGTCTCCATTAGCGACTGAGTGTCCTGACCCAACGTTTCCAGCTCCTTCATTTCCCCGACGTTGATTAACATTGCTATCATCCCCCTCCCTTCTAATAGGAGGGTCTACAGCTTGAGTTGCTTCCAAAGCCATATTCATTCTCCCATTCAACAATTTTGTTCTTTTCCTCTTACCTAATTCACTCGCTTCATATACAGAGTTTAAAGAAGATAAATCTGATTTAGTATTAAACTTACTAGTAGTTCATATCTAATTTAATGTACTTCGTATTTCAACTCTGAAATTTTATACTTGAGACTGATTTCATATGTAATTTTGTACTTCGTATTTYAACTCTGAATTTCCARGTTTACTAATTTTTAAGTTTCCAAAGTGAAAATTGTCATTTGTGTTCTTTGATTTAACAATTACAATCAATATAATACAATTCTTATAGTTTCCTTCAAGTGTAATTTCCTACAATAAATAAACGTACCTGCAATGTTTGGAGAAAAATTTCCCTCTGATTCATTTTCCAAAGGATTTTCACGTCGAACAATATCAAAATCTTGCATTTCAGCCTCCCTATTACAATTCCTTTCAGTTTGAACTTCACTAATATGCCTTGTGACATTATTATTATTGCGAGTTTGAACGGGAACTCTTCCAACAACATTATGATGGTGAGTACCTGCACCATAATCACAAATTATTATGGTAACTTTCAATGATTACTTCATACAAACTAGAAGATCAAGAGAATAAGTAACTTACCATTTCCATCCTTTGAACGATTGCCAACGTTCTTGCCCCCTCCTCTGCCAACCATTCTTCTATTTTCCTAATTTGTGAAATTCCTTGATCAAACAAAACAAATTAAGTTTCAATTAAATTAAACTAAGGAAACAGAAAAAAGGAAAGAAGAATTAAAAATAAGTCACAAAAACACATGCATGCATACCTCGCAAAACAATGCTTATTAGTGCAGTATTCAATATCCTCGAGAAACTTTCTCTTCTGTTTTTGGGTACATCCTCTCAAAAAATATTTCAACACTTCAATTTGATCTCAAAGAAGAATAGTGATGATTATAATCAACAATCTTACCAACCATTATAAGACATTCACATTTTATCTGATCTTTATGAAATGAATAACAATTACAATGAAGGATATGAACGTCAAGTACAAATCCCATCATATACTGACATACATTTGATATCTATTATATTTCTCATGAATAAGTGAATAACAACAATGTGATACAAAAATATACTCTTCTACTTATTGTTGAAACTTGTTCTAGAATACAACTTATTTAATATAGCATAATGTCGATTCTATGTATATATATCAGGTATCAACTCTTCTACTTACGAAAACGAATACTAATAATAACCATATTAAGTAAACTGATGTCACATGAAAGGCTTCTAAGAGAGATAACATCTATAAATATTTTAGTATAAACGTCGCACTATTTGGTTCCTTTGGTTCTTTCGAATTCATTTTCACTCTGCATGTCGGTTTTAGCTGGTTTAATTATGTTTTATGTACATATATAGCCAAGCTATGGTATTAAAATGCATATCAAGTAATACTACCTAGTAGGTACTGACAAAAATTATTTAGCTTTGCCCATAAATCTTTCTACTTCACATTTAGATTATAAATAGCTTTTTAAAATTGTGTTAATTCATCGAAAACAAAATTGGGATTCAGAATTGTGTTAATTAATCCAAAATTGTGTTTTRGCTTTCTAAAATTGTGTTAATTTATCTAAAATTGCATTGAAAAAAACAAAATTAGGAAAAAAATTAAAACTTTTAATAATTCAGCATCAATAGAGCAATTTCATACAATTAAAAGATGAAAATTGTGTTAATTCATGAATTATCTTGCTGAATAATAAGAGGGAAAGAATAGGTCTAGAATCTTACTCAATACAATTGTGGGTGTGGCTGAAGACTAAGCACAGTGGCGCCGGCTAAGAAGAGCGCCGAAATTGGAGGCTCCGGTGGTAGGCGTCGCGCAGAGAATGGTGGCGGTGGCAAGGAATATCGTCGGCGAATTGAAGGGGCTGAGTTGGGCCACGTAAACAATAGCAGCGGCAATATGAAAAGCCCTGCTCGATGGTTGTGTCAGGCTGGGGCTAGCTCAGAAGAATCGCGGCGGAGATGGCGCAAAAAAGCCCTGGTCAGTGGTGGTAGCCACTCCAACCGACTAGAAGTGAGAGCAAAGTACGTAGCAGCGTGGGGTGTCAGTGTTGAGAAGAATAGCGTGAATGAAGAATTGAATTGAGTGTGTTTTAGGAAAATACAAGGTTTTAGAATCAGTTTTTTAATTTTATAAAAAAACTTATTTTGTTTTTAGGAACGATAATATGATGAGGATGCAATAGGACGTTCAAAAGATTATCCAAAGGTCGATTATATCAGTCATAATTATAATTTCAAGCTCCTAACTTGTTGGAAAGAAAGAAAGATGGAAAGGTTGGAATACGCTAGGAAAATCTGGAGTTTTCGATCAAGTGAAGATATCTGGAAAGATCTGGTTGGAAGGATTAATTATGTTGTATTTTATTTTATTTTATTTATTTAGTTCGAATTATGCGATAGATTTAGTTTAGTTTGTTAGGAATTTTATTAGTTTGTTAGGATATTTAATAATTAGTTAGGATATTAGGATAATATCTTAGATTTTCTTTATTTCCGTGTTGTTTTATTATTCGTGTTTTGTTAGTTAAGTCGGTTAGGATTCGTGTTTTAGTTAGATTAGTTAGGATATTCATATAATTAGATTTAGATATTTTAGGATATGTTGTTAGGATATTTTGGGTAAGTCCTATCTTTTATATATCTTAATTAGTTTTAGATCTAGCTTGTATTATAAATTGGTTCGAAACTCTTCAATAACATTCAAGATTATTTGTGTATAAAATTCTTCTTTGTTAATTCAGAGAATACTTGTGGTTTTGTGGTTTGGTTCGGAAATTACATTGATTAGTATTAGGTCGGTTGTGTTTTAGGAGGCTGGTTCCATTGGTGAGTTAGATCTTCGAGTCTTTTCCAAGATTTGAAGTTATTTTATGTTTAAACACTATCATACACGTTTTGCTCGTTTCTTGGATTTTTGAATTCTTCCTTCAAATCTTGGAAAAGATCGAAGGATCTTAATCACCAAGTGGACAGCCATAAAAAGAAACCGACCTATGTAGCTAATCAAGTGAATTTCGGACCAAACCACAAAACTCAACAGGTTTCTCTGATTAACAAAGAAGAATTTTTAACACAAATAATCTCTGAATTTTATTGAAGAGTTTCGAACTATTTATAAACAAGCTAGTATCTAAACGAATTAAGATATTTATGAAAAGATAGGAATCTTATCAAAAATATCTAACTAACATTATCAAAATATCTAAATCTAATTATATGGAAATATCCTAATAATTCTAAAACACGGAAATCTACGATTAAGTACAACACGGAATTTTAAAACACCGGAAATAAGGAAAATCTAAGATATTTATCTAATATCTAACTAATTATTAAATATCTACAACTAATAATATCCTAAAATAAATTAATCTATAATAATTGACTAATAAATAAAAAAAAAATCAAAAATTAATCCTTCACAGATTTTCCAGATATTCATTGATCGAAAACTCCAGATTTTCTAGCGTATTCCATTTCATTTTCTTTCAAAAGTTAGGAGCTTGAAATTATAATTCTGATAGATATAATTGACTTTGGATAATCTTTTGAACGTCCTATTGCATCCTCATCATAATATCGTTGTCATATAGTTCATTATTTGTAGCTACAACATTTATCGTTGCGTTAAACTGTTAAAACACAAACAATGACAAAAGTCATTGCAATAAATACAACTAAATTTAACARCGCCTCTTGTCATTGTTATAAAACACCCCAAAATTTTCCAAAACCCGCGTTCATTTTTTTGTTGGAGGGAAATGAATTTTTTTTACAACAACGATGATATCGTTGCCATACCTTGTCTTTAGCAACGATTCTTATGTCGTTGCAAAACCATCGTTGCAAAAAATAGATTTTCTTGTAGTGGGAGGCGCGTGCGACCCCAAGAGGCGCATGCGGCAGCGCGTGCGGAGCTGGGACGCGCGTACGCGCCTAAAATGGTTCTGGAATGGAAGGAATCTGTACAGGCACGTGCAAGACACACGGGCAGAGGCGCGTGCGAGCTTCAAATGCGCGTGTAGACGCGCGTGCGAATCCAGGGAGGCGCGTCTGCGCCTAAAAGCATTCTGGAAGTGAGGGTTATTCCTGTAGGCGCGTGCCATGCACGCGCGGGCAACACCTCGATGCGCGTGCAAACCTCAAGCTGAACTGCTCAACTTCGAACGGTTATAACTTCTTGCTCGGTGATCGGATTGAAGCTTGTAATATACCGTTGGAAAGCTATCAGAGTCTACATTCCAATGCAAAAAGTCTCACCTGTAAATTCAAAGTATGCAAATATATGTGGCTTGAATGAAATGTTAGAGCAAACGTTCAAGTGCCTTAAAGCTCAAACAAAGCAACCATAATTAAACCAAAAAGTTGGAAGGCTTAAAACCAACATGTGCATATCTAAGCAACTTGCAAAATACTCACAAAGCTTGCAATTGAGTGTACTGACAGGCTTGTCGCGTACCTATCAAAAATAACCTATTAAAACTGCTTGAAGAATATCCCAAGTTGTGGTGTATGACAGGCTGTCGGTACTATAATAACTATTAAATAATAGTAGCTAGTGGTAGGGTCGAATAAGGACAACACTTAATTATTAACTAATTTAAAGAATCTAGATTATAGAGCTTGATTGATTATATTGACTATACTATGAGATGAATTAATAAAATAACTTAATAGACTAAAGTTAGGGTATGGGTTATATAGAGTATTTGAAGAAATTGGAGATCAACATTCATAACTGGCATAATCAACCAGGAACAAAGCTTCTGAATCATTGACATAGAACTACTCCCTAACGTATCTCGACAGAAGTCTCATTCTAACCTATTGATGTTGATTTGTTTAAGTTCAATAGAGATTCTAGAGACTTGTGATATCAGATTGAATTAGTGGGCCTAGAAATTGATTAATATGATCAATCTAATAGGATTGATTAAGAAGCCATGAATTGATAACCAATTATTATCATCCTGGAGATGGGATATAGTAAGATAATCGGTAATCTAATCGGGAGTAATTTGACTCGCTATAATTAATTAAATTGAGATGTATGTGAAGATAATTAAAAGGATATAATGAGAATATGAAGGTAATGGATGTGTTCTAAAAATCACCCAATATAAGCATAAATTAAAGCATGAGAATACAATTAAGAGAATATTAAAGAATGATTGAATTGATGAATGATGCTGATTTCTATTGAAATCAACGGTTAGGTTTTCACAATAATACTTTGGGGTTTTTTTTTCTTAATTAATTATGAATAAGATTAAAGATAGATAAAAATTATATTTTCCTTATAATCCTAAAATAGATAGAAAGTTGCTCCTATTACACTTGCCATTTAAAACTCAGAAGGAAAGCCAGATATAATAAAAGAGCCAAAGATGGATTAATGAAAGGTCGGTTGTAAGGTTGCGGAGATCGCAGGGCTTTTGCGAAGGGATAAAGAGTCTGGTGTCAATAAGGCGTGCGACTAATCCAAAAAAAAAAAAAAAATTCAAAAAAAGGCCCCTCTCCCGAAGTCTAGTTTTCAATGCGTTGGAATGTCAATACGACGTAGAACTTGAATTATGGTCAGAAGAGTGAGCATGTGTAATGATGCTTGCAAGTAAAATCTCACGTAGATCATCTAAATATGCTACTTTTAAGTCGTAGTGCTCGAAAATGAAGTCAAAATCATCAAATAATGAAGAACCTGAATCATTAACGAACAACAATAGTGCAGAGCTTAAAAGGAACATTCAATATAGCAAGAGAAGAGGGAAAAACATAATTATACTACATAAATCCAAGAAATATTGCTTGTCTAAGAAGTAAAAGACTTCGATTAACCCGTTACATAAAACATTACATTCGCGACAATTTAACAGATTACAAGTGTTAATGCCTATCAAGAATAAATATCCCAAAACACAACTAGCATAAGTATAGAGGGTGAATAGGATAGGAAGAATACTCCACTGTGAATCCTTCCTTTGTGTGGTGGGTTAAAAGGACCATCTTTTACCAAACCCACAAATGGGTGCCATTAAAACTAGAAAGGATTTTTGGAGGATTATTCTAAAAATCGAAGAAAGGGATAAGTAGGAATATCTTCCGGACTGAGGTATTGTTAATATGAGTGAAGCTATAAAACATTCATAGATGCATCTTATCGCGAGTCATAATCAGTCCAACATCCATGTGTTTGAAGGGTTTATAATGCTACTCAGATCGAAGGTATGAGTCACACACATCTCGCGCAGCGATAGGTCGTAAAAGAGGATCACTCTGTGATAATAGTTACGTAGTGTAATAAATTATAAATGGGGCTAAAGGTTATAGTGAGATAGAGTTAAGGTGGTGCATGAGCGCTAGAACAGTCAGATGGAGCATACGTCACTCAGTGAATCACAGTGTAAGTGTAGACAGAGCTTCGGATTACGAAATGGCCTTACACACGATGTAGGTTAGACGCAATGATCATCATCTTTTTATTTTAACCAAAAAGAATGTGCCATTACTACACAAAAATAAAGGAGAGTTATATATGATATTGTGATGATTTTTTTTTTTTTCTTTTTTTTTTTTTATTTGATAGAATAATAAATAATTTTGCCTTGCACTATCATAGAAACGATGAAATACCAGCGTAAGGACAATATGAAACATACCCACGCAGTCGTTTGCAAACGTGGGTCAATGAAGTCAACAAACACACATCACTCCAATATGCTCATCCAAGCAACTTGGTTACTCGAACAAAGCAAAATAGGGTTGTATGTAGGGTATCATGAAATTAAAGGATTCAGGTCAAATCAGGGATCAAGGATAATAATGTTTCTAACCTGAAGAGGCTCTAATGAAGCCTCTATCATGCAAATATGACAATAGCAATGACAAGTAAGCCGACTAAGTAGATAGTGAATACCCAGGAACTAGCACACAGAAAGAATAATGAATGATTATCAATTACTAATCTCTAAGCTAGTTCTTCTCGTTAAAGATAATAGGCTAGTCATATAAGTCAATTCAGTCAATGAATAGAAAAACATAAGTTACAAGGTCGATTCATAGCATCACACTAAACTTTTCAACAATGGGCAAGGGAGACATTTTTTCAGAGAATCTATTTTATTTTCTACTAAACTATGAAGATACATTTTTTTTGGTTTGCAAGTAGAACTCCCATCCTAGAGTGGTAAAACCTGCAATGACATATGCACAAGGAAGTTGATGTATAGAAACATATACATAATAGGCGTTGACAAAGTCATATAGACGAGTTATGTGGGATGAGGATGGAGATGAGATAGACGAAGTTAAGATTGACACTACAGAGAATGTGACATGAAAGAGATAGAGACGGATACGAGATGACTTAGTGGAGATAAAGTGTCAGAAAACATTTAGGAGCCAAATTTAGCAAATAGCGATAGTATAGCGTATTGTCAATGCGTTGAGGGTTGCAATGATTTGCATATAGCGTATTTTGTCTTGATATATGACTAGTCAGCGGAAAACCCTACCTCTTTCACCCCAGATTTTTTGTTGTACATGAAGAATACTTGTAGTCATAGGTGTTAATTGCTTTCGGGAGGATGAGGCCTCACGTGAAGAATTTGGACGAGCGAAAACATGAGCTCGAAGACAAGAGGGAGTACAATGGCAAGATGACATTGGCAAGGACGGCTTGAGTATGAAGTATAGGTAGAGCCTCGAAGACGGATGAGCTATTGATCTGGAATAGATACATATCGAGATTAAGTATCCGGTTATGTCTGATTGAGTGATTATACGAAAGTGTGTTAAATTGCTGAGAGTGTGTGGTTCGGTGGGAGGACGAATGACGGCTGAGTGAATTGGAATTAAGAGAACTCATTAGCTACCTTATGCAAGATAATTCGAGAGGAAAGCGAAACTTCCTTGGAAAGGAACATAAGTTGAACCTCTTAATGGGAGAGTTGTCAAGTAAAAGATACACGCAAATTGTGACTACGAGCCGAGTTTTACCTCCGAATGGCATACTCAGGAAGTGGTAGCCGCGTTCACTGGTCCAAAAAGGTGGAGATGACCGTGTTGAGAACGAGAAGGGTGAACTTCGTCAATAAAGGTGTTTTCATGGAGATGTGACATAATTGAAAGTTAAACCCACTAAGACAGGACATTTATCCCCCTTTTGACCAAATGCTGAGAGAGCAAAACTAGCTATATGTTCTGTGATGGTACCCGGGTTTCTTCGCAATTCCATACCACGACTGACCATACAGAAAGCTGCATTTACATTTCCTATGGGACATTTGCTAATGAGCTGCCTTTGGTCTTTGTAATGTGTCAGGTACATTTCAAGATGATGATTGACATTGTTGGTGAACATGATCGAAGGCAATGGGGGGTTTTCCTTTTCGGATGATTTGGTTGGGAGAAGTCGGTATGAAGATTAGTTTTTAAAATTTTGGAGAGGTTCTTGGAGATGTGAAAAGTCAAATATTGGTGTAGTGGAGAAATGTCGCCACTTCCTGATGTGAGGGAGGATTTGGGACAAAACAATCATCACAGCATAGAAGGGGGATGTACAGTTGAAAAGCAGTGGAAGTGATTGAAAGACTTCTACATCATGTTGTGAAGGTGTGAGGTCTTCGACAGGCATGTTATGGGGATATGAAATCTCACCAAAATGTACATATATGCGCAACTGCTCCCTCTTACGGTTTGATTCTTGATAGGATGTCTTGAAGCTTAATTCTTGACGAAGTGAGCTCTCATCTACCTCAATAGATTGTAACTTCCGGAATTCAGGACTATTGCACGACTATCTATATGGTTGATGTGTGAACTAGTGATGGGCAATTGGAGGTCTTGGGCAAAGAGACAAGCTATATGTGATTTCTACACATGTAAAGACGTTGAAGATGCCAAAAGAATTACACAACAAGGGAAGGAATTCTTGGTGGTGGTCATGCATTTGAGAAATTTGGACTATTTGTGGATCCAAAACAATTGTCTATACCGAATGCGGCCATTGTATTTGATAATAGAAAGATGCAGAAACTAAGTTATCGTGGGTGATGCTCCTACAAGGTTTGATGTGGAGATACAAGATAAAAGGAAGCCAGAAATACATTGTGGACCATTTGTCTAGACTGAGCGAGAGGGATATATGATTGATGCCACATTAAGATAAATTGAAAGGGGGGCACTCTCTTGCTTGACAGTAGCAATGACAAGCTCTTGGTAATCGGATTGCCAACTACTTTTCTAATGACAAACTCTGTTCACTCCAACATTAAAAGGAATAATCCCAAGGGAGTGCAAGGTATTAATTTGGATGATCCCGATTTTGTCTAAAGAGGAGCGGACAATGTCATCCGAGGAGATGTGGTGCGCGAGAAGAAGTCATGGGATCATTGAGATGTTCCATTCGGGCTAGTAAGGGATTGGGGTCGGACAGAGGCTAGGAAGTTTTGGCCTGGGTTTTTAGTGGCCCG
>SNQN01000162.1:142270-181294 GCA_008642245.1 Bassia scoparia
TTGTTTTCTTTTAGTTTGGCCACTTGGCTAATGTTTTGCTCAAGACTTTAGCTTTAGAGCTTATATTTTGGAGTTGGAAGACATGTACTTGTTCCCTTTATTACCCTCCCTCCCAATTTCTTATTTTTGAACTCCAGGACGCAGTTCCATTCTAGTTGGGGGGGAGGTGTTTGCCTTTTGTGGAAATTCATTTGAGCAGCAAGTTTTGTATGTGAGCCCGGTTTTAGGGGCTCTTGTGCTTTGATATTGGTATGGTTGAAACTTTGTAAGTCTTCTCTAACTTCATCTCTTTATTTATTTATTGCAACTTATGTGTTAGATTTTATGATTTTCCTTTTACACTTGGAGATACCATTCTTGGGATTATGTGATTGCGRCATCATAGGGGTTGTCCCTACGGCGATTTTACATTTATTGTTTGCACGGAGGTTGATGATTCCCCCTTGAGGTTTATTGTAGTGTCCTTGATTTCGGTAAAGTTGATTTTCAAAGTTGATAAGGGGATGATAAGGATTAGTTTGAACCGTATCTCCAAGTTTCTCCATTTTTCCTAGGTTTTAACTATTGATTATTGCTTGTATATATGTTTTGTGTGTTGTGTTTTTGTGTCTCAGTTAGTGAAAAGTTGGAAAAAACTACAAAAAAATTGAAAAATACAAAAAGGCCAAAAATATTTTCATTTTCCTTTGCTTTTCCTTTCTCTTTCTTTTCCATCCATTTTCTTTTTCTTTTCTTTTCTTTTCTTTTCTTTTCTTTTCTTTTCTCAAGGCAAAGAGTGTAAATTATGTTTTTGTCTCTTGGATTGGAATAAGGATGGGATTTGAGTTCTTAGAAACTCATTTTCCCTTTGACTTGTTAGCTTGCTAAGTCATATCTTCGAAATTCACATCCCCTTTCAAAATTTGAGTCACAAAGCGTAAGTCCTAGCAATAAGAAGGGCACCTTTGTATCTGTCATACAAGTGAGTGCCGTCAAATTTGATTAGGGGCCTACAATGACGAAAACCATGGATAGAAGGCTTAAAAGCCCAAAACACACGACCAAATACATGCATAGTTAGATCAACAGTCTCAAGCAACTGTCACTCAACAACAGTACCCACATTTGATTCCTTCAAAGCCTGCATGTACTTTCGTAACTCCTCGTATGACTCCTCATAACCTCCGTAAATGATGTGTTAATTGCTTTCTGTTTTGCTAGCCATGCTCTCTTGTAAGTGATCTTGAAGTGGAATTTCTCATTCACTATTTAAACAATAGTTTTTATTTTCAAAGAAGGGTTCACTCGAATTACGTCTAAAACGGCATTGCAAACAAATTAGAGGTTAAAAGCTTGTGATCAACTGAGTCACTGTCTCCCAWGCAATTACTTGTATGAGGGCCATTGTACTTCACAATTGTGAATGTTGGAAGACTTTGAAGTCTAGTTGCCTTAAGCCTCCAGGAACAATTGCATTGCGTCTTCCTCTTACATTCTACAACATATTTCTCTTGTAAACTCGACCACTCAAATTGTTTGATTCCTTGTAATGGAGTACAATTTGACGAAAWTTTTCAACTATTGCAACGAATCGAACTACTGCCCAATCTGAAACCCCCCCTTCAGAGCTGAAAGATGTGTTCCCTGACCAAGTAATCCATGATTGATGCATGGCAGAGTCAAGTTGAGGAACCTCATTGAAGTCTTGTGTGGGATCACTATCTTAAATTGCCTTTTCATAAGCCTCGCTCAAATCTTTATCATCAAGTTCATCGCTGTCATTACCAAGATCTTCATTTCCAAACACGTCAACATTGTTAGGATCAAGAGAATCGAGGGAAGGATATTGTTGAATTGCATTTGAGGTTCCCGCTTGGGTGGGTGAAGAAGGCTCAGATATATGCTCGTTGACGAATTGATCATCTACAATCATTCTAGTGAAAGAGCYGATCTCCAAACCTTGATTGACACGACTATTAGCTGCAACTAATTCTTTTGGAATTTGCTCAATGAACAAATGCATAGTTGGATTTTCAAAAGAGGCAATCCACAAGGCTCTCAATGAGTTGTCACCTTCAAACGGAATAGCAACATATGACCCCAGCATTGGATATCTATTGAACGCTTTCAAGTCCACCATGTCAGGGTCACTACCCACAACCTCGTAGAGTGTTGTGACAATTTCAAAGAATGACATTTGAGAGTTGACAAAAGCAAATTTCTGATTGCCTCCTTTATACGACACATCACCGTTGCTTTGCAAAAGTTCCCCACCCCAATAACAATAAAGAGCAATTTGAGGTATATCCTTGTTCTAGCAACACAATAACTTATTCTAATTAGTGTATGCATTAAAGAGAAGATAGGATGCTACAAGCCTTAAACAAAGCATTACACTATAAAAAAAGGTTTCAACATTAACCCAAAAGGAAACAACACGAACCAAAAGAAAAAAACCAAACAAATCCATAAAAAGAATTAAAGGAAAAACATCAACTATTCCAAAACCTATTAATCACCAGTTCATTCAAYGGTCCTCAACAACAACTCGGCAACACTGGTTTTGAATTGAATAACAAATGACGATAATTTGTATTGAGTTTAATTCAAGTACAAGACATGAACTAACACAACAATACCACAACAACATAATTTAATTTGAGAAATATAAAAAATTAACATCACTGCAATGTATAAACACCAACAATTATTCAATAATGAAGGTGTAGACACCTAAAAGTGTCTCCCCAAAAGAGTAATCACTGATGAAACATACCGCGTCTCGCGATTGTTTCGACTTAGAAAAGATGCTTTGAACTCACAAAAGTTGGAAATACGTGAGGTCATACTCGGAACTATTGTGCAAAGGACAAATAAAGGGGGCAAAAATATTTTCTTTTATTTATTTTAAATATTTCTATTTTTAGGTATTTTCTTTATCTATGTCTTTTTTTTAGGGTTTTTAAAGTAATTTATAACTCGGTGATCTCTCTTGAGTTTCTACTTTTCATCACTGCTTCATCATTTGTTCTGAGCCACAGTGATTTTTAGAATTTTTCTGACTTATTTCTACATTTTTCTTGACGTTTTTATCATAAGTTTTATACGCAAAAAGAATAAAAAAGATTAAGCAATATACGACAAAAAATACCCCTAGGAATACGGCGAAACCTTCTAACACATCTGAACCCCTTTCTGGGGCGAGAGTGTGTCTAGGTGCGTCATCAAAGCAAATACAGAAATCGAGTCGAAAACGACGGGAAATCGCAATAGATACGCGTAAATAATGAGCGGATATATCGCAAGCATCCGTGATGATACGCTCTTCAGGCAGCGTATATCAAGCAGGTCCCCTACGTAATTATCGCTCTCTTTTAGCGTAGTATACGCTAGGTCCTCTGCGTATATTACGCTCATTTCTCCTCCTACAGTGCCTCATAACTAGTGTTGCTTCATTCGAGCAAGACACACGTACTGATCGACTTACACGTCCTGAAACTTGTGTAGTTCACATCTCACAACTCTATAACTCTAAACACTACTATTCTTGAGTTCTTAGCATCAATTCTGGTTTCGATCCACGAGCTAAGTAATCGAGGTTACTTCTGAGATTCATCGCACTAGACACACTCACATTTCCTCATTTCCTCATCAATCTATTAATAACTATTACGAGTTTTCATCTACATTAACAGAAAATGTAGAACTCACATACTTAATTTATTCCATGTAAATATGTAGGCAGTAAACGTAATTCTGTTGTTTTCTGTTCTATTTTTACTTCATTGTCTCTTATTTCGCTTGTCACTCTATGATTCTTGTCCTTGTCTAGAGATACGGCGGAAGGTTCATTCTTGACATTTTTTATCGAACCAGCATTTGTTTGTTTGCAGATTCAGGATAGTTAGTGCTGACATATTTTTTGCTATATCGATTGAGGGTACCGTTTCGCATTTCATGTGATACCTATCACTTGTTATACATGTTGCTAAATTAAAACCGGAATTAGTAAACCACTTTAAGAAATTCAGTTCTTATGGCACAACCGTTTTTAGGCACACGTTTAATTTTGATTACGCAGAAGTGGTACAATTTCTAGGTCAGGTATGTTTCGTTGTGTTAATAGAAACCACTTTCGTAAGTAATCTTTTAGGGTTTACGCTTCTCTAAGAGTGCTAAAATGTAAGTCATGTGTGCATTCAATACCGTGATGATGGATGCAATGAATCCGAGCGTAAGGTCCGCTACAATTGCGGTCTATTGGTACATGATCTGATTCGTACATGTCCCGAACCAGACTGCTATTAGCTAGATAGCGGAACGGTGGGGCCATTAATTTGGCACCAACGTTTCGGGCGTCCGTGAATAACCTTTATAGGCACGGTGGCAACTCCCCTTACTCGAAAACACTACCCCAACGCACTCACGTGCGGGTTCCGTGGCTCAAGCCCACGCAAAGCACCGATGTAGTACCAAGYCGCGCGCTCGCTATACGCGGGGGTACAGCCCACGTCCTACAGAAGGCAATTAACACTTTCAAACACTACAATATCATTATATTACTACTTCAAAACGAAATTTTCAAAATTCGGATATCAACTTCAACACCTCGAAGGAATTTGAACATATAAGTAGAAAATATTGGAATTAGTGATTGACTATACAAGCAATTAATTGGGGATGAATAACAATCGAAAATCAAACCCTCGCTGCAAAACCAATTTCGAAATGGGGAATTAACTAACCATAAATGCGCCTGGTTCTTTCTAGTCTTTCGTCCTCCTCCTTGATTGCAGGTGGCGCGACAGAGCTCAGACACGGACGACGACGACGTAAAATCAACGACGGCGAGCAGCTGGTTGCGCGAAGGAGCTACCTTCGACGTTATGTTCTGCTTTGAGGCTTCGAGTGTTTTGCTTTGAGGTTTCGAGTGTTGTATTTTTGAATTATGTTACGACTTAGAGACTAAAGTGTTTTTTTAACTCAACACAAAACCGCCATTGAGAGTGGCAGTTTTGCCTTTTAAATTGCCATCTGTATTGACAATTTTGCAAGTACAACCGCCATTTTGAGTGGCGGTTTTGATGAAAACCGGCCAAAAAAAATTKTAACTACAGACCGCTGACGTGGACACTCTTTCGGGAAATAATAAAAGAGAAGCGTTATTTTAGGAATTGTAACTTTACTCAACATTTATTTGGGAAAACCGCTCTATTTTAACCCCTAAAAAACTTCTAAAAAATATGAATAAATTAAAAAACCATTCGTCCTCCTTCCTCCTTCAGTCTTCCTTCAAACCAACAGCCCCAACCCTAGGGTGGGGCGAGCAGGGCCCACGCGCAGGGCCTAATTTTGTTTCAAGCTTTCGCWGCTGCAGTAGGCTTCAAGTAATCATGAAACACTTCAGCCACTATTGCTGTATTGCACTAGTATTATAGTATGGCGCAATATTCCTTTCCAAATTTAAACTTATGATGTCATGCTCTTCCAAATCTTTCTCTAATATGGCAATATACCATCAATCTTTCTCYAATTACGCACTAAAATATTCTCCAAAATCCTAAAAAAGATGCTACTCCGTATATGAACACTAAAAAAATTCCTAAAAACTTCATCTTCAAATTCAATATTTAATGGATGTGATTCAATTTCTAAAGATGAATAGTTGAGATTTAAGGTTTTTAATTTTCACCAAATCAATTGGTTTTCACATGATCCTTTTCCTATAAATATATATAACTGCATCTTCAAACTCAATAATAACTAGTTAAATATGACGCAATATTGTACTGTATTAAAGTAACCTTTAAATATGATTAGAAACTTAATTTTATTTGACAAGGAAAGATGGTTTTATTCAAATATAAACCTTCTTATTGGCATCTGCATCATCAATAGTAAATAACTCAAAAAGACTTAAATTACGGAAACGAAAGCTATAACCACCCACCTAAACTTTAAACTAATGAAGCTCAACTCCACAAAAGTGGCAATAATCATGTAAACATGCATTTTCGRAATTGCAATAAATTTCTTAAATACAATTTATCAGATTGGGGCCCCATAATTTTGAATGTCGCCCTGGACCCCAAATTACTCAGGAACGCCCCTGCAAACCAAGACCATCCTCCTAGCTCCATAACAAAAACCCAGATGTGCTTGTAAGTGGCTGGGTGGTGGGTTGTAAAGGAGAGAGGTGGTTGTGGGTGATTAGTTAGTTTAGGTGTTAATTAGGTTAATTAGTTAGTTTTAGGTGTTAAATATGTTAATTAGTTGTTGTAATTGTTAAATGGATGAAAAAGTAACGACGTCAATATTTTTTAATGGAAAAAGTAACGGCAAGGTTACGTGACCTATTACCCAAACATGTTACCTGATCCATTCTTCAAACCTCAGGTATACTAGGGCTATTAGGCCAAACTTCTAGTTAAAAGAACAAATTTCCCATTTAACCTTTTCTTTTGTTTTTTGGTTAAAAAAAAAAACTCGTGTTGACCCTTTAAGGCTTTAATAAGAATTGAGAAGGAAAATTATTGGTTCATCTCCGAGATGAACCAATATGCACTTATCTCTTGCCATTTTAGTAATTTTTGTGATTTATTTGTCCTGTTTTGTTCACTTACATACATGTGATTACTTAAATAAAATTTGACTAAATTACAATAATGACATGAGATGAGTGTTTTTTGGTTCATCTCGGAGATGAACCTGATAGTGCTCGATTGAGAACGACCACCGTTGAATAAAAGGGTAAAAGGTGGACCCTTCAATTATCTCGGTTTTCTGTTTCTATATCTGAATTGATTTTTTAAAAAAGTAGCGTGAAACTGTTGAGAAATTTCTATCTTTCTGTCATCAATGATCAATCCACCTGAATTCTGATTCACTTAATAAAAACTGTGTTCGTTACATTTTTCTCTTTCTCTTCCCGATTTCAGCTTCATCTCTTACTCAACTGAAACTCTACTGTTGATCCCCAAATCCACATCATCCTAAATTCCCAATAAATAAATAAACAAATAGATAGGCAAGAAATGTCTGATACGACAACGACAACCACAACGACGACTGCAGGAGCAGCAGAAGCGCCACTGCTAGGGGCGGCATCACCATCGGCATCGCCGCCGCCGCTGTCCGGAAGGATGCCGCAGACGACGGCCCTGGCGCTGCTGCTGGGGAGGGCAGCGGGGCGGCGAGGGCCGTCGATGCTGGTGAGGGAGACGGCGGCGCGCGAGCTCGAGGAGAGGCGTGCCGATTGGGGCTACTCCAAGCCTGTGGTGGCGCTTGACATTATATGGAACTTGGTTTTCGTCGTCGCGTCATTGGTTATGCTGATGCTCACTTTTAGGGAGACCCCCAATGTTCCTATTAGGGTTTGGATTTCTGGCTATGCTGTCCAGTGCTTGGTCCATGTTGTCTTGGTATGGTCCGAGTATACCCGTCGCATCACCAGGAGGGATACTGGGGATGCTGCCTCTCGCCGTCCCGCTGTCCCTGATCTTGAGGCCGGAGGAAGGAGCTTTAATGATAGTGATGCCGAGGAGGATGCTGGCCTCGTTTTCTTGGGGGGTTCTTCTCAATCTAGGTATCATTTTTATTATTATGAATGATCATTAATTCAATTAATGGTAATGGGCATTGTTGATCTTAGGTATTCAAATTTGCTGTTTTTTTTTTTTTTTTTTTTTTTTTTTGTGCTTCATGCTAGTGTTGCTTCAACCTGATTGTTTTGAGAACATTATTTTCCAAAGTTAGGAGTACGATTGATAGCTTAACAATAATAATCTATGTCACTAAAATAAAGAATGTTTTGATTTGTTTGATTGTATTCTGGACATCTTTCATTGCTTATGCAATCAATTAATCATGAGTTTGTATGTTATGGATATGTTTTGTGGGTTGTTTTGTTTTCAATTCTCAACATAGGTGTAATACTTTTTCAAAGTTAGTCTTTTATTGCTATGGTTTTCATAGTTTTTTTTTTTTTTTTTTTTTTTTTGGAAAGAAGTTTTCATAGTCTTAATATGTTTTGTTTCATGTATATTTTTCAGCTTCTCAAAAAAATGTGAATCACTCAACACAATGGCGTCATTTTTATGGTGGATGGTTGGCTTTTATTGGGTAGTTTCTGGTGGTGAGCAGCTGCTGCAAGATGCCCCTAGGCTCTATTGGTATATTCCATATACCCTCTCTACGCTAGAACCTAGTCCCAATCCCCTGGATAACTGAGTAGCAATTTTTATTCAAATAAGGGAGTGAAGAAAATAGAATAAATCAGCAGGGCAATTCTTCCAGATCCCGTCTTCATTTCCTTCCACATCAGGGGAGTGTATTTATGTTTCTTACGATTTTAATCTATATTTGTGCAGGTTGACTGTTGTCTATCTGGCATTTGATGTGTTCTTTGCAATATTCTGTGTGGTTTTGGCTTGTTTGATAGGGATTGCTCTATGCTGCTGTTTGCCATGCATTATAGCAATCCTTTATACTGTTGCTGGACAAGTACGAACTCTGCTCTTTACCTTAACAACAGAAAGCGTTGAATTTGTGGGGCTTTGATTTTTACCTATGCCGGTTGTGGTTTGAAATGCAGGAGGGTGCTTCTGAAGCAGATATTAGAGTGCTTGCTAAATATAGATTTCAATCCTCATATGATGATAAGCCTGATGTTGGTGGTGGAATAATGGTTCCCCTGGAGAGTGGTAGTGGAATCTCTGCAACCGAACGGGTTCTTTTACCTGAAGATGCAGTAAGTCTGTTTTCTGTTTTTGATGTTCAAACTGTTAACTTCTTTAGCAGCAAACAGGTTTCATGTGAATGTTATTTGATTCCCTGATCATGATATAGGCCTTATTTAGCTGCACCAAATTTCCATGGGAATCCAATATTCCTAGGAAATAAATTTTTGGTATGTTCTTTGGTTAACAAAATGCTTGTTTAGTTGCAATGGGAATTAACTTCCCAAGGTAATTTTTGTGAATTAACTTCCCTTATCAAATTCTTAGGAATTTGCTAAAATGTGTTTTGGTGAGATTAAGGCAATGCTAAAATGTGTTTTGGTGAGATTAAGGCAATGTTATGTTGTTTTAATTTCGAGTCACATGGGCGGTGTTTGTTGAATAAATTCCTACACTATGTAGTTTCATTTTTTTTTATTTTATTTTTAAAGTAAAGATTCATTAAGTACAGAAACATTACAACCTAAACATCCAAAGTATTCAAGATAACCCAACTAGGTTGACTCCCCTTGAACACAAAGGCTTAGAGACACTAATTACAAGAAAACCAACTGACATCTCTCCTAGGCAACTTAGCAGGAAGAATCCCCCTAACTCGACCTATGAGAGACTCCTGCACTTGTTTGAACATTACATTACAATCAGTTGCAATATTAGATCAATACATACTAGCTTTCCATATCCGATAGATAGTGGCATTGATAACTGCATAGCAAAAGAACCTCTGAAATTAACAGCAAAAGAACCTCTGAAATTAACAGCTTAGTTCTCTGGATTCTCCTAAAACTAAAACTCTGCATGAATGTATCGCCAAAATAACCAGGCAGCCATTTCTGAACCTGAACCCAGACAGGTTTGATACTGCGACAGGCAAAGAGTAAATGCACCAGGGTTTCACTGTCATTTGACACAATACACATTTGTTAGTAGCAACTATACCCAAATGAGCCAACCTTACCCTGGTTTTAAGCTTGTCTGTGTTTAGGGATTGTCAAACAGATCTAAACAAAGGAACACCAGGAGACCTTCTCACCCTGAGCTTCCAGCTTTTGATATAGTTTTGAAACAGAGAATGTTGACATGCCCATAATATCAACCCTGCAGACCTTTCTGCACAATTTGATCTTTAACTACACAAATCTTTCTCCAAACCCAATTGCAATCCATGGGATGCTTATATGTCCACCAGTTTTGATGATTAATATAGACAAATTCACTCATTTGATCCACATATTGTCTTTTTTATGAGCTAGCCCATACATGTCTAGCTATGTTGCAAACACTCCACAGTTTTTTGCATTTTTAATGCCCAATCCTTCAACTTGAATAGGTTAGCAAACCTCAAATAAGCTCTACAAATTTCTGAATTGAATGAATCACAATTTGAGGGAGAATGAACACCTATGACCAATGTAGATGAATAGTCATAAGAACAGAATTGATCAGATAAATTCTTCCGGCAAAAGCGATGTTTCTTGAACTCTAACACGTAATACTAGCTGTCATTTTTTCATCCAACACTTCACACTCCTTAGCTCCCAACTTTTTAGAGGCTATGGGCACTCCTAGGTACTTAAAAGCTAAGTAGCGTGGGACAAAACCTGTTCTTGCAATGACAGCCTCCTTCAGTTCCCCAATCATGCCTCTACAATAAAACTCAGATTTGTGGAAATTAGCTTTAAGCCCAGAAGCATCAGAAAAAACTTTGAAAGCAGCCATGGCAGCGTCAATTGAATCCATATCACCCTTGCTGTATAAAATTAGGTCATCAAAAAAGCACATGTGAATGAGTTTGCTGAGCTTGCATCTTGGGTGAAATTGATAGCACGTGTTAAGCACCATGTGGTTCAATAACTATCACAAATAAGAGGGGTGACGGGGGAGTAGTTTCAATTTCCTATAGTTTACATTTTATTTTTATTAATTTCTTTTTTTGTTAACCAAACAACTTGGCAAAAATTAATTTTGTAAGAATTTTGAATTCCCATGGAAATTTGGTGCAATCAAACAAGTTCAGAAAAAGTGGAATTGAAAATTATTTAGGAATATTTCCCTAATCTCAATACCATGGGAATTTCATTCCCATTTCAAGCAAAAAAAAGCACATAAAATTTGGAAGGAGGATTAGCCAGAAAGGCAAGGGGTTGGTGACAGAGTGAGTGGGGAAATAACGGGCTGTAGTTGTTGAACATTTGAATTAAATCACTGTTGTTTCTGGCTTGATCACAACCCAACCAAATTAGCCTTCTAGGTATTTATCGCTTGCAGAATGTCTCCCTCAAGTAACAGATAAGTTATCGAGCTATGTCAAGGTACATGAACCCTATATAAGCTAATTTTATATGTTGCTGTTTGACTGGTAGAGTGATAGGTATTATTAGGTATTTGATTTTGTGTCTGCACTATGTAATTACAACTGATATGCAATATTCGTACTTCCTCCGTTTTTTAAAAAGTGCACCAGTTTCTAATAACGGAAATTCCCCAATAAATGCACCACTCTTATTTCTTTCCTTTTTTGGAATGGGGGACCACAATTAAAAAATTAATTCTTTTCTCTTTTATGTGGGGATCACAATTAAAATACTATTTTTTCTACCACTATTTTGTTAAAATATTCATCAATACACCTACTTTATTAATTTTTTTCTCTTTTTTGGCCCCCACCTACACACCTCATCACACTCTCAAAAATTGCCTTGGAGTCCGCGAAACCAAGAGTGGTGCACTTATATAAAAACGGAGGAAGTATTTGATTTTGAATTTGATTTCGATAGATCTCTCTAGTATCTGATGAAATGGACTTGAGGAGGTATATCAAGGCTTATATTCAAACTATTAGATGAATGACACCTAGCCCTTTAGTTTTTAAATGCAATCTCTGTGTAAAGTGTTCTTAGGCAGTTAGTTGCCCTACAAAGGCATGCAGCTACCTGTGAAAGCGGCAATGAGGCAGCTACCTTATGGCCATTGCAGCCGCTTTATGGCCTATTTTAGGAGGTGCAAAGTGCGTAAGGTATGGGCCCTTTAATACGATGCATTACTCAGCCTTTTGTAAATTGAAGACAATTTTGTTATAAGAAAACATGTGACTAGCTGTAATGCAACCCTTGAAATTTCTCATATTTGGTAATGTTGAGAGATATCACCTCTGCCAGAGAGCCACAGCCATTTCCGGTTCTGAACGGTCTTAAGTACTTCGTCCCCTCTCTTCTCCCTAAGTTATCCCATGATCAAACAAAGGAAAATGTTTTCATAGTCATGTTTCCATTGGAAATTGTTTTCTTGAGATTTTCGATGAAAAAAAGTTTTCCATCAAAACAACAATGCTTAAGTCTTCTCCTTGCTCTCCCTTTTATCCTTCACTTCCTTTTCCTTCGAATTACATATATGCTGGAGTGCTAAGTAGTAAGTACTGTTGTTTCTCTGCATTTGAATGTACAATTGTACCCTTGTGTTATAATAAATTAGGGTGTCAGTTCCAGAATGCAAATGTTAAAGTGTCTCCTGTGATCCTGTCTCTTAGTACTTGCCTTAGCTGGAGAGTAGCAACTAGCAAACAAGAAATGTGACCCTTTCTGTGATTTTTCCTCTTTATTTTATGAATCTTCCAAATATAAGGTCATATGACTATTGCAAAAGTATGAAACAAACTAATGCATAACAAATTGAATTTGGTAAAGGTAGGGTAAATCTAGCATATGTCTCATGAAGCTGGAAGATTAAGCGTTTTTGGAGAGGAAATTTAACATTTGGGTTTGGTACTGAGGTGCGATGATGAATTTTCATCTAATTCAATTGTGTTGATTCAAGTAATTGATAACTTTTGTGGCATTGCCCCACTTTTTTATTTAGTMTGTATTCTTATCAATTTTAATTCTGTTGATGATGCATAACTACTATTCCATGTGTTGATCATCTTTTATTTTTGGCCCTTGTGATGCTTCTTGGTTTATTGATGACATCAAAAGGCTATAACATAGTGATTAAATTTTTTTTCCCCAGTCCACACAATGAAGATGCAAGAACATAATTTCTGTGACTAACATTACTGCACATTTTCAAGCTCTTATTGAGTTATTGTACCATGTAGAACTGGCATCAATGTATCCTTGTTTCTGTTGTTTTAGTTCTAATTGCACTACTGCTGCTTGTTTACTTTGTGTGTGTGTGTGTGTGTGTGTGTGTGTGTGTGTGTGTGCGTGTGCGTGTGTGTGTGCGCACGCGCGCGTGTGTGTGTGCGCACGCGCGCGTGTGCGCGTGCGTGTGCGCGTGCGTGTATGCGTCTGCTAAAATCCAGTCTTTCCATCTCTGTAGGAATGCTGTATATGTCTCAGTTCATATGATGATGGAGCAGAGCTCAATGCCCTTCCATGCAACCATCATTTCCACACAACATGTATTGTGAAGTGGCTTAAGATGAATGCAACATGCCCACTTTGCAAATACAACATCGTCAAAGTATGAACAAACTATGAAGGGAAACTGTTTTAGCTGTTTCTCTTGTTTTATTTGTATATATCTAAAAGTGAAGGTGAGGGTGTCACAGGGATGTTATAGATGATGAATAGTTCCAAGCATGCAATTGTGATACTCATCATTTTGGAGCTTGAAATGCTGCCTTATGCAGTTGCTTGCTGCTATCATTCTTTATATAAACTTCTTCCTGGCGGATTGACCAACTCGATATATTCAGATCAGATGCTGTGTAGTTCGTAAATGAACTTACATGTTTTTGCTGGCAAGTTCAGTATGTGGTTTGTTAATACTTATTATTGTAATTATAGGAATAAAGAAAAATCGTGTAAAAGTTTTAGTCTTTTAAKGCTTAAAGTCTTATGAATGTCTTTGTCACCTGTTTAGTTAGCTAAAAATGTGAGTCGATTGTGTCATGAAAATGATACTTCCTGTGTTGGAACACAAGCCAGACGGCTTAGCTCATTGGCCTAATTCCTATGTCATAACTCGGTAAAAATGATACATCTGCTGGTTTTTCAATGTATCACAAGGGTTCGCATGTAAATAAGTTAGATAAAGGAGGCAACCATGTATTAAGTCAAATGACATAAGCTCTTCATGTAGACAAATCCAAAAAATATTTGGAATTTTCTACAAAATGCGAGTGACGTATTGCGTTACCCCAATAAAAAAAATTTGTACGATATACCCGTGAGATTTACTGATTTAGTGCCCTATTATGTGATAACCAATCATTAATTAAATGTTTAATCATGGTCAGTTCAATCTAGTCTCAGCCACCCCAAATTGGACGACAACCACCCCAATTTGAACCCTAGCAATCGCAAATTGAACCCGAACCTCTTAACCACCGATAATCAACGCGGTTTAGAGAGCTTTCAAAGGGTATTTGAGTGGTGGTGGCGACTCGAGGGGACTAGGTGCGAGGGAGGTGCGATGCTGTTAGTGGGGTTTCAAGAGCTTTCGGAGGTTGTTGGCGGGGTTTTGAAAGGTGGTGGGGTTTTGAAGGCGGTAGGGTTTCGACGGTGGAGGTTTGCAAGGGTGGAGGTTTGCGAGGGTAAGGGTTTGCGACGGTTGGTGGACTGAGAAGGTTACGRCTGTTCGCAGTGGCTAAGATTTGAATATTAGAAATTGATTTGGGGAAAATGATTCAACTAATCATGGTTAAACGTTTGATAAACGTTTGGTTATCATGTAAAAGCTTACTAAACCTAAGGGATATATCGTAGAAGTTGTAAATGCTATAACTCAAGGTTCTTTTGTAGAAAATTCCAAAWTTTTTTATTTTAGGTTTCTTGTAACAATTATTTATTTAATTTATTTTAGGTTTGGTTTCATACACATACTTTTATATTGGTTTCTGTTTGYAATAGTCTTTTTAAAAGGTGGTTTTTCAAAATCCTTAGTACTTCCTTCGATGTTTTTAGCTTTCCAACCTTCGTGACACATTTCCAACCAATGCATGCGCGTATGGAACTATTTGGGACATTGAATGACCATGGAACAAAGAATACTACTTGGGCATGATGGTATGGAATATGGTAGTGAAATACTATAGGGAGGGAGACACTAGAATGTTCCAGAGAAGTCTTGTGGAAAGGTTATGGAGACGACGTATCTAGAACATTCCAAAATATACTAGGGTGGTAATATCTAGAATACTCATGATAGATCTTGTACTTTCTTAGAATGTTTCACTACTTCAAATATAGCCTAAGAGACCGGTTGAAAAAGGTCAAAGAGAATGCAAGACAATCAGTCTAAACTTGGGAGGGCTCTTAGGTGAAGAGACCTTTTTTAATCATCAAAGAGACTGGTTTTCTCATACAACCGATGTCTTTAATTACAACCTAAGAGACCAAACAATGAAGAACTAGTCTTTTACGTGGATCAAAGAGACTGGTTTTATTGTCACATGCGGTCTCTTTGATCAACACAAGAGACCAGTTCTGACATGCAACAGGTCTCTTTAAGCTCTATTTTTTTTTTAAATAAAAAAGCCAATAAATAAATATGCCACGTAGTAGTCTAAGAGATCTGTTGTCATAATTATAACTGTTCTCTTAGGTCATGTTTTTCAAAACAAAAATCTAAATAAAATTTTTGCTAGCCTAAAATCATCATATATATGCACTAGCCTGAATCAAATTTACATTTCAAACAGCAGCCCTAGTTAATCCAATTCACATATACACATGCCAACTTCACGAGGCCGACTACATAAGCAACACTTTAGCCAGCAACTCAAACCAACATATGAATGAAAACAAAAAGGTTCGCATAAAGTCTTTTTTACACAAATAGGAGGATAATTATATTAAGGGCTTATAATCATATAACCAATACAAGCGAATCGTAGTAAGTGARATGTAGCAACCTACTATAAATACAAAATGTAGGATGCTAGTGTAAAGAATAATTAGTAGAAAAAAAGGCCTTAAAGGCAATGACATTAGCAATTAAAGGATGAGCAAATAAGCTAATATCAAAACTCAATAGCAGAATCATATACACCAACTATAAAGAGCTTGCAAGTGTATAGGCATCAGCCAAGGTTAGCAAAAGTATATGATAAGTGGCATAAGGTGCCACTTTTAGGGCTTCTTTACATAACAATTTCGGCCTTTTTGTGTGTTTTAGACCTTGTTTTCCTCGCCTTTTAGTTAGTTTTACGTTTTTAGTTATTTTTGGGTGTTTTGGTGTTTTGAAAAGTATTAGTGGCTTTTTCCTTAGTTTTCTCTTTTTTCTTCATTAATTCCTGTATTTGCCTCCTTGTGTGATGTTTCATGAATTGGTTGAGTACTTGAGTTTTCCATGCTAAGCCTACTTGCAAGTTATGATTTGATTTCTTGTTTTATGTGTGTTAATCACTTCTTCTAACCATATCTTGTTTCAAGTTTAGAATCTGTAGTTGAAACGTGTTGTAACAGAAAGTTAGGATTGAGAGCTTTCCAATGCTATATTATATGTTGCGATCCCAGTTCCGAGGCAAAATTTATGAGTAGTTGTAGATACTTACATTTGTCCCTAGCCCAAGACGACCGATGATAAGACACTCCTTGTAACACATAAGCTGAATTGAGAGAGCTAGGGCCTTGACAGACCCTAAAAAGGCAAGTTTTCATTACACCAGGAACATTTTCCTACACTAAACACCATTAAAAATGAGTTTTAATTTCGAAATAGTTTTCATTTATTTTCAAATATTTTTCTAGAATTTTTCTAAACACGTTTGGCATTTTTCGAAATTTCCAACAATTTATTTAATTTTGCGATAATTAATTAAATTATGAATACAATTCCAACATTCATGAAATTTTAACACATTGCACAATATTTTACAAAGATTTTTTTGCATAGTTTTCCATAAATTTTGGACTTGTGGAAAAATAGTTATGAGTTTCTTAAGCAAAAACACGCACCCGAGCGGAACGAAGTGTTCCGAAAGCTTCCGGAGCCTTCGAAGACGAGGCTTGCTCCCCAAGCATGTTAAGGTTCATTCCCCTAGCTTGCTCTGTAAGCATGTTGACATTATGCATGTAGAATACTCTCTAAACAAAATAACTCGACAAATAAGGAAAGAAAGTCACGCAAAAGATGAAGGCAAAATTGGGCGCACAAACACCAAGTTTGGCGCTGTAACGCCCACTTAGGCACTAGAACGACTAAGTTCTCTTGACTCTCATGTGACTTTGCCTATAAATACAAGGCCTTGGCCTTCCAATTTGACACACTTCCTACGGCGAACCTCTGGCAAATTCCCTCTCTCTTTCTCTCTCTCTAAAACAATCTCAAAACTCTCTCTTTCTTTGCATACAAATTCTCAAATTACTTTGCATTTCTCAAACACATCAAACACAATTTTAAAAGTTATTTAAGGGTTCTATAAGGTTCTTAAGGGTTGTTCAAGGTTCTTAAGGGTTTTCAAAGGGTCCAAAGCATCGAAAGCGGCGTGTTGCAAGGTTAGTTTTAGGCCAATGTCTCAATTTCTTTACACCCTTTTGCATGCTTGTTAGAAATTCGACTTTCTATGAAATTTAGCATGTAATATTGATTAACAACTATTCGACATGAATTAAAATCAATCTTAGGCAAACTTTTAATTCTTGTTAAGTGCTTGCAAATAACAACAAATTACCGGTAAAAACTACTACAAAATTGAGCTAAATCACCATATTTCCRGTTAAATCAGTCCACTGATTTCTTATCCTAAGAAACCGGATGTTGAGCCCGATAATATTGTATATAGTATTTGGGCCGATTTACGATCCGAGCCCTAATTGTTTAATTAGGTTGTGTGTGTGTGTGTGTGTGTGTGTGTGTGTGTGTGTGTATATATATATATATATATATATATATATATATATATATATATATATATATATATATATCTTTGTGCATTTACTAATAAAACACACAACATTCTTCTCCCTAATTTGACATGGTATCGGAGCCTAGTTCATTCAAAACCCTAAATCTCATAAACCCTAAATTTGTTTTCCTACTTCTACTCTTACTGTGCTTAATTCGCATACCATTCTTCCATTTATTCTACTATTCTTCTATTGCTTCTACAATTCTATTATTATTCTATTGCTAGTTCTACATCAATTACTTCAATATTCTATTAATCTACTGTTACTGTGCTTATTCTATTACTTTTCTACATCAATTACTCCAATATTCTATTAATCTACTGTTCATCCTCTTTGATTATTTTTTCTACAGCTTTGCTACTGCATGYTGCCCTGTTCTTTGTAGTCCTCTGTTTTTCTTTTCTTACTCCAATATTCTGTTTTTCTATCGTTAGTCATGGAGGATGGTCCGAAAATCGATCCCGCCTCTCCTTTCTACCTTGGTGCCGGTGATCAACTGGGGAACATCATTACTCATGTTGTTTTAAAAGATGATAATTACCTTGCTTGGTCTCATGCCATTACCCTCTCTTTGAAGTCTCGACGTAAGTTCGGATTCATCGATGGCACGATCTTTAAGCCGACTGAAAAGAAGAAGTCTCTTGATTGGGAGACGGTGAACTCCATGCTTGTCTCTTGGATCTTGCGTACTATTGAGCCGCGACTCGCGGCGTCCTTCTCTACTTCGATGAGGCCAACAAGCTATAGGCCTATTTGGAGCGGCGTTACTGTGCTGCGAATGGATCGCGATTGCAGCAACTACGAGCTGCTATTACGGGCTGCCAGCAGTCCAAAAATATGAGTGTCAAGGAGTACTTTGCCACGCTTATGGGACTCTTTGATGATCTGAACCGTCTCAAGCCACCTAATGGGTGCGAGTGTGGCTCGTGCTCTTGCAATTTGGAAGCTAAATATGCGCGTGATCAAGCGGAAGAGATTTTCCATCAATATCTCGTGGGGATTAATCATGATAAATATGCTGCCGTCAAGTCCAACTTGCTATCCCAACAACTTCCTCCGTCTTTAGAACACACATATCARGCATTTATTCACGAGGAGCGTTCTCGTGTCATTGCTCACACGAAGGAGAAGGAACCTGCTCATATTTTTGCACTTCCCTATGATTGTAAGCCCTCTAATGTTCGTGTTGACAAATCCAAGCTCTCGTGCACTCATTGCAAGCATACGAGGCATGTAAATTTTGGTTGTTTTTTGCTCCACGGCTACCCCGAATGGTGGCTCGAAAAATTTGGGAAGAAGCGTGGCGGACAGTAGGGGCCTGTTGCTGCGTTTGTGCCACAGTCTGTTGCCGTGGCTCTGTCTTCGTCGTCCTTTGCTCGAGCTTACGCTGTGCTGCCCTCGTCTGGCTCTGGTTCGTTTGTCTTCCTGCCCCCACCTGCTGCTGCCCCTACTGCCACTTCCTACTACGGTCCGGTTGCCACTACAATTGGTGGTCCGGTTGAGCCTCCCGGTGTGACYGCTTCTACTCCTTCTCTTGTTGCCCTCTCTGTACTTGGTCCTGACCAAGTTCGTGCTTTAATTAATTTGGTTAATAAGGAACAACAAGATCACATGATTGGTGAGCATTATTTATTTTCATGGATAATTGACACAGGTGCCTCCTATCATGTTACCGGTGACGCCTYCTGCTTGTTTGATGTTCGCTCTATTTCTTCTTGTCATGTGGGACTTCCCGATGGCTCCCATGCTATGGTCGTGACTGAAGGCCGTGTTTTATTAGCGGATGGATTAATCCTTGAAAATGTTTTATTTGCTCCTAAATTGAATTGCAATTTAATATCGGTGTCTAAGATGATTGATGATTCTAATTGTTTTGTTCAATTCACTGACTCTTTGTGTGCAATACAGGACCGACACTCGGGGAKCCTGATTGGAGCCGGTGAACAGATTGATGGACTGTACTTTTTTCGGCGAGTTTCTAAAGTATGTGTGGTGACTGATGCTGGTGTTTCTACATTTGAGTTATGGCATCGTCGTCTGGGTCATCCGTCGGATAAAGTGCTCAAGTTAGTGCCTGCTATTAGTAGTAGTTCGAGTTTTAAACATTTGAATAAAGCTTGTACTGTTTGCCCGTAAGCAAAACAAACACGGGATAGTTTTCATGCTAGTGATAGTCGAGCTAGTAGAATTTTTGAGATGATACATTGTGATTTGTAGGGGTCAAATAAAACACCTTCATTTTGTGGTGCTCATTATTTTTTGACAATTGTTGATGATTATTCGCGAGGTGTTTGGGTTTATTTATTGCGTGATAAAT
Organism: Bassia scoparia; assembly: GCA_008642245.1. Taxonomy (NCBI): domain Eukaryota; kingdom Viridiplantae; phylum Streptophyta; class Magnoliopsida; order Caryophyllales; family Amaranthaceae; genus Bassia; species Bassia scoparia. The sequence goes on from SNQN01000162.1 coordinate 162,160, forward strand.
CTGACGTATATTCTTCTTTTAAATCATTCTTTTCCATGGTTAAATGTCAATTTGATGTTTCTGTGAAATATGTACGGAGTGATAATGGTACGGAATTTAAAACTATGCTTTCGTTTTTTTGCCATGCATGGCATTCTTTTCCAAACCTCTTGTGTTGGCACTCCAYAACAAAACGGGCGAGTTGAGCGTAAACACCAACACATTCTAAATATTGCTCGTGCATTGATGTTTCAAGRGAATTTGCCGGTTTCCTTTTGGAGGGAGTGTATACTTAGGGCAGCTTATTTAATTAATCGCACTCCTTCTATTTTGCTTGGGAATAAAATACCTTATGAGATTCTATTTAATAGATTGCCCAATTTTGATGAATTACGGGTTTTTGGATGTATTTGTTTTGCTCATAACCAAAAATCTAAGGGAGATAAGTTTGCACCTAGGAGCCGTAAATGTGTTTTGTGGGGTACCCGCATGGAAAAAGGGTTGGAAGGTGTATGACTTGGAGACTGGTGACATATTTGTGTCTCGTGATGTGCGATTTCATGAAAATGAGTTTCCATTTGTGGATGATGTTGTGTTTGATGAGTGCCCCGAGAATGCTACGGCATTGTCTACTGACACTCCTATCATTGATGATGATTTTTTTTGATGATTTGGAGCGTGTTCTTGATGTGGGAGACGTGGCCGCGGATAATGCCACGGAGGTCTCTCCTTCTTCTACACCGCCTGCTAGTGACAGCTCGGTAGGTGCTTCCGAGGCTACTCTGGTTATTTCTGATACTTCTGCTTTGGATCGTGCTCGCCGTCCTCGCAAGCCACCAGGTTGGCACAAGGATTATGTTGCTCACTCTATTACTAGTCCATCTATCGCTTCTCGTTCATCGCCTTCTTCTTGCTCCTCAGGTACTCCCTATCCTTTAGCACACTTTGTGAATTGCAATAACTTTTCTATGCGACACCGTGTTTTTATTGCAACTTTTGATCACATTACTGAGCCCCRGAATTTTAAGGAAGCCATGCAACATGTAGGTTGGCGRGAGGCGATAAGGAAGGAGATTACGACACTTGAACATAATAATACTTGGACTCTCACTCCTTTGCCTCCCGGGAAGAAAGCTTTGGGCTGCCGGTGGGTGTACAAGGTTAAACTTAACTYTGATGGCTCGCTTGAGCGCTTGAAGGCTCGTCTTGTTGTTTTTGGCAATCATCAGATCGAGGGTCTTGATTATAATGAGACGTTTGCTCCTGTTGCGAAAATTGGTGACTGTTCGAGTTTTTCTGCAGTGGCTTCTGCTAAGAATTGGAATTGCATCAATGGATTGGCATAATGCTTTTTGCATGGTGATCTTGATGAGGAGTGTTATATGCGGCCTCCTCCTGACTTTCATGGCTCTTAATCAGGGATGGTTTGTGATGTGGATTTATAAGCAAGATGTCACAAATCCTCGAATACCACGAATTAAGGACGAATTGTTGATATTTCCCAAAGGATGAGAATAAAACGAATGAAAATAACTTCAAACTCCCGGACCAACCACAGAATTTGAAGGATCTTAACTCACAAAGTTGAACCAGCTCCAAAGAAAGCAACCGACAATGTAGCTAATCAAGTGAATTTTCGGACCAACCACAAAACTCACAAGTTTTCTCTGAATTAACAAAGAGAATTTTTTGAACAGAATAAACTGAATTTTCATTAGGAATTCGAACCTATTTATAATACAAACAATATCTAAAACTAACTAAGATATTTATGGGAGATATAAATCTTATCCAGAAATTATTCTAACTAATTATATCCTAATATATCTAGTTAAAACTACCCTAACCGAAATCTAGATATTTATCCTAACAAAATAGAATAATATCCTAACTAACAAATATCCTAACAACAATATCCTAACTACAAATATCCTAACAAACTATCTAAAAATCTTAACAAATATTCGACAATAATAATAAAATAAAGCTAATAATAATGATCTATCCCTATCCAAATCATTCTCCCCTTTTGAAAACAAAACTTATCCAAGTTTTGGTGTAGCGAGCCATGCAATCATCCATATGCGACATTCTATAGTAGCGTGTCGTAGAATTATAGGTTCTCGAACATGTGCTTCTACAATATTATCTATGTATGAATTGTAGTTTTCAAGTGAAGACTTCTAGATATAAGTCAACGAACTATCTTCTTTCTCTTTTAAAAAATTTTCCCATTTTTCAAAGACTCGAATTCGTAGATCCACCTTTTGTGCAAAGAAATAGAATATTTCTTTGTAGTAGGTTCTTCCAATTCGTTTTGACTGTAGTTATGATGAGTACTAACCTTTTCTTTCATGGTGCAACTATTATGAATGTTCGATTCTTCTTGTACAAGCTCATCGTGCACATCAATACTCAAAGATAGACTATTTGTAGATGCCAAAGTTTCAACCTTACTCATATCTTGGCACTTTCTAGATCAAACACATGTAATATCTTGTATTTCCCCTCCACTATGAGATGATTGAACATTGTTTCCTATTCCTAGCATGAGGTTAAATTCTTGAAATGATAAAGGACTTGAGATCTATCCAAGATTTTCACATTGTCAATTTCTTCAAGTTCTTGATACCTTTCCCAGTGATAGTTACTTTGTTGGACAAATTGTTGAAGTATGTCCTATTCCTTGACATTTAGAACACCTTTTTTTCTTATCTTGCCATTCAAGAACCTTGTTAGGTTTGAAGCTTCCATCAAAATCTGGTAGATCATAAAGTTAATATTCTTTCCATAATCTTGCCCCATATCTTGCATGGAACTCCTCAAAACCTAGCAAAAACCCATAGGATATAACCAATCTGTTGCGCCAAAAATGTTTGTATTATCGAACTAAACCTGAACCAAATCAACTCCTTTTAAGCTGAATTATTTTAGAACGTTCCCCTATATATCTTGAACACTCGATCAAATTTCGTGTGGAAATTCAAAGCGAATAATTCACAATTAATTTTTTACGTCAGACTGCGCCAAAACTGTTTCGATTCTGACCACTTTGTAAAAAAACGATCTCAACCAAATAGCAAACGATCTTAAAAAATTCTCAAATTTCACAGGTAGAAACTAGACAAAAGTTATCAAATTTCAAAAAAAGAATCACCTGAAAGCTTAAGAGACAAGTGAGAACAAAGCTTGCAAATTTGCGCAAAAATCTGGAAATTTTCGAACCAAAAATCTGCAAAGTGATCGAAACCCTTGAAGGAACACGACCATCCCAAGAATCGTTGGCTCTTGATACAATTTGATGTGGATTTATAAGCAAGATTCTCACAAATCCTCGAATACCACGAATTAAGGACGAATTGTTGATATTTCCCAAAGATGAGAATAAAACGAATGAAAATAACTTCAAACTCCCGGACCAACCAAGAATTTGAAGGATCTTATCTCACAAAGTGAACCAGCTCCAAAGAAGCAACCGACAATGTAGCTAATCAAGTGAATTTCGGACCAACCACAAAATCACAAGGTTTTCTCTGAATTAACAAAGAGGAATTTTTGACAAGAATAAATGAATTTTCATTAGAATTCGAACCTATTTATAATACAAAACAATATCTAAAACTAACTAAGATATTTATGGGAATGATTAAATCTTATCCAGAAATTATTCTAACTAATTATATCCTAATAATATCTAGTTAAAACTAACCCTAACCGAAATCTAGATATTTATCCTAACAAATCAGAATAATATCCTAACTAACAAATATCCTAACAAATTAAACTAATATCCTAACTAACAAATATCCTAACAAACTAATCTAATAATATCTTAACAAATATTCGACAATAATAATAAAATAAAGCTAATAATAATGATCTAATCCCTATCCAGATCAGTTTGTCGGGTTCAAAAATCCTTGTATGGTTTACGGCAAGCTCCTCGCTGCTGGTTCTCTAAATTGGCTTCATCTTTGAAACAATATGGTTTTCGACAGTCATACTCTGATTACTCTTTTTTTACTTTAACATCTGGTTCTATCCAGTTGAGTGTTCTGGTGTATGTTGATGACTTGCTCGTTTCTGGTAATGATTCTGCTGCTGTTTCTTCTTTCAAGTCCTATCTTAGTGCTTGTTTTCATATGAAAGATTTAGGTGTGTTGAAATATTTTCTTGGCATCGAGGTTGCTCGTAGCCCGGAGGGAATTTTCTTATGTCAACGGAAGTATTCTCTCGATATTATTGCAGAGTATGGCTTGTTAGGGTCTCGTCCTGCTGGGACTCCTATTGAGCAGAATCATACCTTGGCTAAATCTAAGTCCCCTCTTCTTTCTAATCCTGAGATGTATCGCCGTCTTGTGGGTCGTATGTTATATCTCTCCTTCACTAGGCCTGATTTGGCTTATGCGGTTCATATCTTGTCTCAGTTTATGCATCAGCCTCGTCAGGATCATTGGGAGGCTGCTCTTCGCACAGTGCGTTACTTGAAGTGTTGTCCTGGTCAGGGTATTCTTTTGCATTCTGATTGTGATCTTCATCTTACTGGCTGGTGTGACTCGGATTGGGCTAGTTTTTCGTTAATTCGTCGGTCTATTACTGGATGGTTAGTCTTTCTTGGTGCTTCGCCTATTTCTTGGAAAGCGAAGAAACAGGATACTGTGGCTAAGTCTTCTGCTGAGGCTGAGTTTCGCTCTATGTCTAAGACCACTGATGAATTGAAGTGGTTAAAGGCTCTTCTGCAGAGTTTGGGTGTTGGTCATCCTCGTGCCATGAGTTTGTTTTGTGACAGCCAATCTGCATTGTACATTGCACGCAATCCGGTTTTTCATGAGCGTACTAAGCACATTGAAATTGATTGTTACTATCTTCGTGATGCGATTCAGGATGACACTATAAATCCGCCATATGTGCACACGAAGGATCAATTGGCGGATATTTTCACTAAGGCTTTGAATAAGCACCAGTTTTGGCATCTTCTTGGCAAGTTGGGCATTTGTAATTTGCATTCTCGAACTTGAGGGGGGTGTTGAGCCCGATTATATTGTATATAGGATTTGTGCCGATTTACGATCCGAGCCCTAATTGTTTAATTAGGTTGTATATATATATCTTTGTGCATTCACTAATAAAACACACAACATTCTTCTCCCTAATTTGACACCGGATATATCAGAAGACCGGATTTTTTGGTTACATATAAGAGACCGAGTATTTGACTAACTAGTCTCTTATGTAAATGTTATTAAAAAAATATTAAATTTTAAAGTGGGCCCAAATTAAAGTAGGAAAGCCAATCTCTAGAAATTTCATTTGATAAGTAGGTAAACCTCACTTGTCATTCTTTCACTAGTAAAACCAAAAAAATCTGATCTCATTCTTTCATTTCTCTCGCCTCTTTCATACTTTCTTTGTCTTTTTCGATTTCAACTCTCCAATGTCAATCTTTCAGTTTACTGATTTCTGAAGTGAGTTAGATTTCAATGGTCTGTTAGTTTTTCATCCATAATTCGACGAATTCCTTGGATTTCTCTTGGTATGTGTGACTTTGAATTTCTCTTATTTTCATTCATTTTTCTTTTCTTTTTTTTTTGGCGAATTTCAGACAAATTTTTGTGTGATTTGTTCAATTTTTTTCTAGATCTGAGTTGTTGATCTAGGTTTATTTCGTTTTTCTAGGTTTTTATTTAGTTTTTCAAATGTAATTTTTTAAATTTTTTTTAGTTTTCGTTTTTTTGATTTTTTTTCCTTGGTTTAAATTTCGAATTTTCGGATTTACATTGCTTTTTTCGGGTTTAATCTTAGTTTTACTAGTTTTTTTCCTTTTTGTTAAGTATTTTATTTTTCATTTTTGTTTGGGTTTAGTTTCAATTTTTTAAATTTGTTATTGTTTTTCTGGGTTTGATTTTCGATTGTGTGGGCTTCGATTTAATTTTTTTCATGTTTAATCTTACTTTTTCTACATTATTCGTTTTCCTTTTCGGGGTTAACAAAAATTAAAATTCTAGGTTTTCAAAAGATTTTTTTTATTTGGTTTGTTTCCTTTTTTTTTTTTTTTTTTTTTTTTTTTTTTTTTTTTTTTTTTTTTAAATTCACGGGTTTTTAAAATATATTTTTGGTTTTTCAAATTATTTTATCATTGTATTTTTCAATTGACTCAGGAAAAAAAATTGCCTATTCAAGCTTCGCTCATTCTATAAACGCATTGGTCCATCTGCATTCAAGCTTTTTTTGTATGTTTTATTTTGTTGAATTCACTTAATTGAGTTATACTCCCTCCGTAACATAAAACTTGCAATGATGGGACATTTTTCCTCTCTATTTTATGTCCCATCGTTGCAAGTTTTATGTTACGGAGAGAGTATATTGTATTATTGTGTGAAAAACTGAGCATGGTTGTTTACTGGTTTGAGTTTTATGCAATAGTTTAGATAACAAAAATTATGACGAATTCGGGTGACCCAGTTGAAGAAAGTTGAAGAAACTGGTCAAAATTGGAGATGATTGTCTTGAGAGTAGCCCCGTTGATGGTTCACTTACAACTCAAGTTCTTGCAAGTTGCAGTGAAAGATCATACCTTTTTCTTTTGATTTAATCTATTGCTCAATTCTGCGAATTACTATAATCAGTTGGTGGTCATTGGTTTGTAGTTACTGTTCAGTTTGTCAATTGGATTGAATTGAGTAATTGTATTCTTTTTTTGAAGAATTATTGATTCTGCTACAATGGATTTGTCAATCCCTTTGAAGAAATTGTTGATTCTGCTACGAAGTATAATGGATTTGAAGAATTTAACTTTATACTTCTAACTAATTGATATTGTTGTTGAAATTAGGTATTCAAATGGATGGACCTGGTATGGTGATTGATAGAAGTGAATCAAGTGATTATGAAGACTTAGAAAAGATTTATAATGTAATGCAAAGGAGGTGTTAATTTAAGAATTGAATATACTTCGTGTTTATTAAGTAGTTCATTTTCAAGCAATTTTATTTTTTTGATTGTATAATTAATTATTAAAAAAAAATACCATTAGGACAATGAGATATGAGTATTTTTCTATACATATAGTCATATATATATTTTTTAAAAGATTCGTATGTACTGTACATTATTTATTCGTGGAACTTTTTATTTTTTTTGATAAATAAATTGATCAAAGAGACCGGGTGTCAGGGAAAATGGGTCTCTTTGAGCGATYTAAAAGACCGGTTAAATTCTGACAACCGGTCTCTTTACCCTTTTTAACAAAAGAAAAAATTTAACTAAAGAGACCGGACTTTGAAGACAACCGGTCTCTTATCCAAACTAAAAAGATCGGTTCTAAAATCCGGTCTCTTAGACTAAGAGCCCTGCGAGATGTAGACCGGTTATAATGCGATCTCGTAGGGTGATTTTAAGCGGTCTTTTTGCCATTTTTTGTAGTTGTGAATTTACATGCTTTCCCGCCTAATAAGACTAATTCTTGGACAAATTGGCTTTTTGGCACCTTGAATATGGATCTAAACAACAAATCTCGCAACAAAAAATTAGTCCTTATGTGCATATATTTTCGTTAAGCAACACACATAGTAATTGCATGCTTAGTGTTAAAACAGAAATATCTTTGTTGTTGTCTTTTTGACAATGGACTCGCAATGATCGAGTAGAGGCCACTAGATGCGAGGGGACGTTGTGCACTACTTCTCCCTTACCCTTTTCCCCTAATCCATAACCTTTAAAGCACGACCAAACTATGGAGTCCTTCGCCTTGCTTTATGCAATTATAGGCTAGGCTTAAATCAGGTTTCACAACTTTCCTAAATAAGTGTGGTGACGACTTCCTCTACTCGTTTCGAGTATAATACACACAACTCCAAGCATACTCACACTATGCAAAAGGAAGAATTCAATTCTAGCAAAATCAAAGTCATCGCCCAAATTGGTATCCCCTGAGGTAGAGGGATCGGACCCAATCCAACCCGGTGACGCCTCGGCGCCCGTACTGTTTTTGGTGACTTCACTAGGGATATTCACTAAAGCTATCACCTTTAGTGATGTGTGGACAATACTTGAAATGTCACGCGAATTCAGCGTCTTAAAGACGACATGTGTTAGGCATCCTGCATTACGCGATACTTAGGTCGTTGGCAGAGTATTCTCTTTAGGGAAACACGTCTCGCATATAGACTTGAGACAAGACTAGAGGGGTGTGTCTCTTAAGATTGGCACTAGTGCACTACCTATGTAACCAACTCTTAAGCTTGATGCGCATCCCCACCATGACGCGCGACCGAGTGCCCTACGAAGYCGTAATGGTTTAGACCTCCTTAGATCATCACAGAGGGCTGGATGTGTTATGGACCGTTCTAAGCCTAGTCATGGGACCCTCTTGGACACCCGGACTAACCTGTTCGAAAACGTAGCAACAAACTCTAGGTGGCTGGACTATTTCTTTTTCCTTTTGCATATAGGGGTCGTGCTAGTGTGACAACGTGCTATGTGTTTTAGCTAACTAAGCTGTGCATACATCAAACAACAAATGAGTCATGTAACACTCTCATATAGCAAGTGATCATTCTTTATTAGGAGTCATAATGTGAAAATGATTGTAACTAGAATCGTTTAGGCTTTACGTCTTTTTGTATCTCAATTTTAAACGAGTGCCAAAACTAGTAATTTTCCTTTAAAAATATAAAATAAAATTTAAAAAAATTCGGACAAAAAATTAAAAATCCGAATAAAAAAATAAAAAAGAGTTGAAAATAAAGGCGAAAAACGAATTTTGGCATTTGTGCATTTTTCACTTTTGAGTCAAGTCAATAGGCAAGGAATGATCACTATTAGGCCATGCATTGAGTCTAGTCAAGAAAGGAAGTCATTAATTTTTTTTCTAAATACTGAGTCTAATACACACTTATGCAGGATAGAGTCATCTACACGGCAACTTCGTAAGTCGGTAAGGCTAACTCATGAGGAACCACCGGTCCCTATTCCTTTGCCCAAAAAGATCGTTCAGCACCTCAAGTCTAGGTCCTACAATTCCTCAACACCACAAATGGGTGAAGAACATGATGTCATAGCCAAAATGCAAGCCACCATTCGGGCCTTGCAAACTAAGCTTGCTGCACTTCAGCAAGCCAAATCATCCGAGGTTACCCTCAAAGATCTTGTAAAGATGGTCCTGAAGGCAACCAACAAGAATGGCTACTTTGAAGAACCTGAACTCGAGGATCTCTCAGCAAAAATCCCCGAGAAGTTTTCCGAAATTGACTTGCCAAAGTTCAAAACGATTGATGACCCTAGGTTCCATCTCAAAGGATTTAGGGCCACCATGGCTATCAGGGGGATCGATCCTGCTCTTTTCCCTAAGGTGCTCCCCATGTCGTTCGAACTAGTTAACCAAAAGTGGTTCTTCTCTCTCTCCGACAAGGATTTAGCTACTTGGGATGACATCACTCAAGCGTTCATGACGCGTTATCAAAGCAACATTCAAGTTTCCACCTCATTGAGGGAACTTGAAATCATGAAACAAGGGGATAATGACGGCTTCCCGAAGAAAAAGAGATGGTGAAAATCTTGTACTATGGAAGGAAATAGCAGCCCAAATGATTAGTCCTCCGGAAGAAAAAGAGATAGTGAAAATCTTCATCAACAATCTCCAGCCTAAGTATCGCACCGATCTTTGGTATTTAGGTTTGGAATCATTCGATAAGGTGTACCAAATTGGTGTCGAGATAGAAGATGACCTTATCAAAGAAGCAAAAAAAAGTGGGGAAGCTACGTAAGGAACGACACACCTAACCAACCAAAGGAAGTGAATATAGGCGTATGGGAAAATATAGGCAATATACGAAATCAAGTATATGGAGATAACTGTATATATGGTCATTAGGAACGTATAGTTGGCGTGGCTTGCCATGTCAGCGATCCGTGCTTAATTTTTGTCTTATCTATCTTTTCGTTCGAGAATTTATATCCGTGTTTTTGCATCWAATTGCCATCTGAATTAACATTTACCCACTTTTGGATAAACTTGGTGGACAAGATAAATTTAAAATATTTTGGATAATTCCGTAATTTTCTGAATTTATCCACGAATTTCTGAATTTATTTATTTTCGAAAATTATTTCATAAACTTGTAAAAATCATAGAAAAATCAGACAAATTATCTAAAAATATTGACGAAATCAGAAAAATGAGTGGAATAAGATGAAAATGAAAAATCTTAGAAAAAACCTTTAGAAATAGTTATAAAAAACCATTTTTRCTAAGAAAAATGACCTAAAATTAGAAAATAATTAAAATTAATATTTTCCGCCTAWTATTGAGCTCTCGACATATGTTTTCAAATTCAACTTTACCTCAACTTGTGCAAATGGGTGTGGTTGAATGGATTTGTTTAATGGATTTTGTCGCAACTTCCAGAATCAAATCTATTTTGAGATGTCGTACTTTTCCTCATTGGGGAGACACTTTGGGTGTCTACACAAACATAAATATTATGCTAACTATGCTAATAACACAGAAGAAAGCATTAATCAGAATGAAGACCAAATGGATGTGGCTATGATTGAATTTGTCCAAGGCCAACCATTTAAATGTCCTCAATTAGTGAATAAAAAGTCTTATCAAAAGAAAGACTTTAAGACCGATTAAAGAAGGGAGTACACATTTGATATTAAAAAATGTGACGAGATATTTGATTGGCTCTTAAAGTTTAAGAAGATTAAACTAGTGGGTAGACACAAGGATATAGATCCCAAGGAAATAAAAGGAAAAATCTATTGTAAATGRCATGATGCCTTCACACATAAAACTAGTGATTGTGTAATTTTCAGAAATAGAATTCAAGATGAAATTGACAAAGGAAATATTACTTTTCCTGATAAGAGTGCAAATGCTTATGAAATTGATTCTGAGTTTTTATCAGAGTTAGAACAATATGAGATGAAATGTAATATGATTAGTATTGATGCTAATGATATTTGTTGTACTRACATGCATGAGCTTTCTAGTGTGGCTATTGCTGTAAAGTTGTACGAGCGCGTTGTGAAGGAAGGAGTCTTACTTGGTCCAAAATGCCAGGAACAAGATTACGACAATTTCAATGTATGCAAGTGGCATTTCAGTGCTGCACACCCAAGTCAATAGTGTAAATATTTTAAAGGCTTCATCAATAAAAAGATGAGGACAAATGGGTTGTTAATCTCAAAGCAGGAATACCAGGCTCTGGATCTTGCTAATTTTCAACCTAGAGGAAAGAAAGCTTAAATTGACAGTCTATGATGTTGCCGCTACTGATGGTTATAATGTGAATGGAAGTTAGAAGGCTGAGACATATATAGAAGCTATCCAAAAGTTTCCTCTACAGTCTAAAGTAGTGGATGGCTTCAAGAAGYTACGTTTCTCTATGTGTCCTTCTTGTGCAGACATGTTACATTATGAGCTAGTAAGGTCTGAAGTCATCCCTAACAACCCAAGTTGGGTTCTTAGACACAAGAAACCTTGGTTTGAAACGATATCAAGGAGGAGATCAATCACTCTTCCTCCGATATCTTCCACTGTTTCCGTCTTGACTAGGTTGGGGAAACCCAAAGCGGTCCAATTGAACAACAATATCGAAAGAGTGACAAGCCCAAATAAAGGTGCCGAGGAGGTAGAAATTAATCAAAGGGGTGATAAGGCAAACRAATATAAGAAGCAGGAAGATGATTTGGCTCTTGCTAAAGTAAAGAGAAGGGTAAAAAAAAAGGCTAGGTTAATGAGAGAAGCGGCTACTAGCCAACTACAAGCAAATGCAGTTTATGTGGATGAGGAAACTTTGCAAAAGGGAATGCTTAAAGTTGTCTCTGTTGAGGAGCCTCATTTGAAAAGTGAAAGTGACCGAGAGAGAATTCAGGAGAAGGACTTCATATAGAGAAATCTCATTCGGGCTATGTTCAGACAGAGAGGTCAAAGCATTAAGGTAAAAAAGAAACAAGTGGCTAAGTATTATATTAAGAAGGTTAAGCATAAAATCTTCTTAGAAGTGGACTTGGTGTGGTGGGTGAAATTGCCTCAACATATTATAAAATCTTCTTATAATAAGAAGGTTAAGCATCAAATCTTTGGTAAGTGTCCATCCAGATGGGAGGGACATGTTAGAGTGGTCAGGGTTATGTCCGGAAATGCTTATCTACTACAAGAGTTTGACGGGGAAATGTTTCTAAGATCACTAAATTGGAAAGTTCTAAGGCAATATACACCAAGCATTTGGGAAAGTCACCAAAATTTACTATCAAAGCATCCTGACTTGGAGGCCTTTGATAGYGATAGACAAATTCCATTGTTATTAAATTCATATATAAAAAAATCCTTCCAAATGATATGTGAATTTAATCTAGTGATATGATGACGGTTATTTTTTACAAAACTAAAGCAAGGGGCATAGGACTTTTGTACGTGACTTATGTGATCATAACAAATAAAGTTTAACCAGTTGAAAGTAAAAATGTGGGATTAGAAGTGAAAACCCCAAGGGGCCTAGGGTTGGAGTAATTATATAGAAGTTACTAGACCTCCCAATTCAATTTTTGCCTATAAATATAACTGCGGTCATTAACAAGTCTTTCATACTCTCATCATCCATCTTTCATTCTCTTTCTTCAAGAATTCCTCTTCATTTTCTTTCTCTCCCAAGAAATTAGGTCTATTACGCTAACAMTTAATGGAGTTCAAGAGATGGGTGCTYGATAAAGCTCATCGCCTAGAAGACTTCAACTTYCGGAATCATGATATCGCTCGTCAAGGTATCGATGAGGTCGCATGGAGATTCAAGGAACGAGAAAAGAAAGCCTTCATCCGATTTGAGTTCAAGTGTTTCAAGTTTTGGAGGTAGGGAATTGACCACCCCTTGATAACCTGTCGTTGTGGTTACCAAAGATAAAACCTAACTCGGTCTCACTATGGTAATAGCAAGGGCAAGTAAGGGTCGAACCCACGGGAAAAACGCGATAAGTACTGACTAGTTATTGAAGCGACAAGCTAAGCCATGAACAAGGTTAAGAGTGTAGTCACAAACTTTATTAACATGAGAGGAACAAATAATTAAGGCACTAGCATTGGGGATGCAAGCGGGGTGGGTCTAGTAGGAGACTCGCCCCATCCCCACCCTATTGCGGCGAGGATGGGTCACAATTTGGTCATAGGGTGGGTATGGGTATAAAATTCATACCCACCACGGGGGTGGGGGTGGGGATGGGTTTTAGGTGATACCCGCTCCATTCCCGCCCAGCCCCATCCCCATTCCCGCCCCATGTGATATGTACAAATATACAATTCTACAAATTTATTATTGTATGATGTATTAAAATTGTATATATTGGCGTATTTCTAACTTAATGTAATATTGTACAATGTATTGTTGTATCATGGGTTTACTTTGGATATGTATTATGGGTTTTAAGGCCCAAATGATTGAGTATAAATTTGTTGCATTGATGGATATTAAGCGGGGATTTAATGGGTGATGGGGTGGGGAAAATGGATATTAGACGGGGAACGATACCCAGATTGGTGGTGTGGCGGGGATGGGGATAAAAATTGCACCCACCGTGAGGATGGGGATTGGGATGGGTATTAAATTAACAGATGGGGATTGGGATGGGAATCCCAATACCTGCCCCGCCTCACTCCGATTGCATCTCGAACTAGGTTAGGGGTTTCACCACACAAAACACACATATGTAACACCGAACACAGAAGCGAACAAAAATGAATTAATCGACAAGGTGATGTGGTTGCGTGAGATAATTTATCAACAAACTATCGRCAAACACTWGTGATGTTCTAATTATTTTATTGTGGAAGATTTAACTGAATAACTAATAAAAAATATTGGATAAAAACCTTGATAGCCTCAACTACAAGGGGTTTCACTCGGCCTCAACCTTATGAGAGGTGAACGCACCACAATAGCAACGCTACTTGATTAACTCAAAACACAAAATTTGATTTTATTAATTGATTCATCCCATATTTATAGTACAAAMCAAATCTGAAAATAAACTACCTGGGATAAGATATTAAATCATATCCATGTAACAACTAAATATATCTATGAAATAACTATTTATATCCTAACAAACTAAAATATCTTAACTACTCTAACAAACTAGAATTATCCTAACAAACTAAACTATTTATATCTTATATAAAGATAATATCCTAACAACCTAATAAACTCCTAATTCTATCAATCACGGGTAGCTTTCGGACTAACGTATCTCAATCTCGTGATTAATAGACGACTCAACAAAAATAAAATAAAAWAATACATAATAAATTATACAGATGCTATTGAATACGCATCAAACTCCCCCTCTTGAAAAAACTTGACCCAAGTTTTCTAGTACCAAACCAGGCTATCATCCATATGCGACACTCCATAGTAGCGTGAAGTAGGATTATTGCAGCTTCACGAAATTGTACTCCGACAGTAATAGCAATGGACGAATTGTAGCTTTGAAGCGACGACATCCAGATATAACTCAACAAACCCTCATCCTTGTTCTTTAAAAGTTCTTTCCATCTTTCAAAAATTCGAATTTGATAAGGGTCAAGTCGTAGATCCACTTTTTGTGCTATGCCATGTTTTGTGGCGAAAGAAATGGAATATCGCTTTGTAGTAGATTCTTCTATTACAGTTTTGACAGTGGTGATGATGGTACTAATCATTTCTTCCATGGTGCAATTGTTATGATCGATCGATTCTCCTAGTACAAGCTTATCGTGCACATCAAAACTCAAAGATATATCACTTGAAAAAATCCAAAGTTTCAAACTTACCCATATCCTGGGCACTTTCTTGATCAACACATGTAATATCTTGTATTTTCTCTCCATTATGAGATGATGGAACATTGTTTTCTCTGCCTAACATGGGGTTAAATTCATGAAGATGATAAAGGACTCGAGATCTATCCATGATTTTCAAATTTTCAACTTGTTGTTCATGATTCCTTCTCTTTTCACGCTTCTCAATTTCCAAAGCTTTATAACGCATATAATAAAAAATATCGAAATCATAAAGATCAAGCTTTTGAGAGATATTCGTGTGTAAACCCCTTTGAAAACGAGCCATCTTTTTTTGTTCCCTTTCTTCAAATATGACATAAAAATAATAACCTTTAAAATGTTTCAATATATTCTTCGACGCTCATACTTCCTTGGACTAAAGTTGACATCTTTATGTAACTATTGTGATCTAACTCTCCAGGAACAAATTTTTTAATAATTTTAGATTTCAATTTAACCCTTGATCTGATTTTAGATTTAACCTTTCTTTTCCTGATTCATTTTATATTCTCATACCAAAAGGATGCATGTTCAGTCAATTTCCTTTTTGCAACGTTGAAACTTATTTTATCATCATAACCATTAAATTCAAAGAAGCAATCAAGTTGTCTTACCCAATCAAGAACCTTGTTAGGTTTGAAGCATTCATCAAAATTTGGTAGATCATAAAGTTTGACATTTATTCCATTATCTTGTTCCATATCTTGCACGAAACTTCTCAAAACCCTAGCAAAAATCCATCGGACATAACCAAAACTGTTGCGCTCAAACCAAACCAAAAATTTGAAACTCGAATCGCCGTACCACAATATCTCCTTCTAGCGCCAATTGATGTGGTTGCGTGAGATAATTTATCAACAAACTATCGGCAAACACTAGTGATGTTCTAATTATTTTATTGTGGAAGATTTAACTGACTAACTAATAAAAACTGTTGGATAAAAACCTTGATAGCCTCAACTACAAGGGGTTTCACTCGACCTCAACCTTATGAGAAGTGGACGCACCACAATAGCAACACTACTTGATTAACTCAAAACACAAAACTTGATTTTATTAACTGATTCATCCCATATTTATAGTACAAAACAAATATGAAAATAAACTACCTGGGATAAGATATTAAATCATATCCAAGTAACAACTAAATATATCTATGAAATAACTAATTATATCCTAACAAACTAAAATATCTTAACTACTCTAACAAACTARAATTATCCTAACAAACTAAAATATTTATATCTTATATCAAGATAATATCCTAACAACCTAACAAACTCCTAATTCTATCAATCACGCGTAGCTTTCGGACTGACGTATCTCAATTTCGCAATTAATAGACGACTCAAGAAAAATAAAAAATAAAATAATACTAAACAAATTATACTGATGCTATTGAATAGGTATCACAAGGGGAGACTTTCTAAAGTCCTAACCATTCTCTCAAGCTAGCTAAGAGAACCTCACTTGCAATCCGAGATCTATTCTCATGACTTGGTCACAAGCTCGGTTTAAGCACAAAAGTCTCTAAAGCTGGTAACWTCCTTAGAATCCGGGCYCTATTCTCATGGTTCCTTCATCTAAGTAGCTAGGACAAGTTCACCTAAGAGTTCAACCCTCGTTTCTWTGTCAAAGGTCCCTAGTAAAACTATCATGGTAGCTAAGCATGATAATTAGCAATTGCACCTACTAACCACACAAATCATGGCAAAAACAAGAATAAACCTCAAGCAAGTAATGGAATTCACATGGTGAAATGAAGGTTTCACCCAACCCTGGCAAGTAAACTACTTACACATGCGTAAAAAAAACATAATAACATCCATATTTAACAAGCTAAACAACAAGATCTGCAGTTACAAGTAAAACTAAGCAAATCTCATGAAACCCCTAGAAATGCAATTCATGAAATACTTAACTAAAATGAAATTAAAGAAGTGCAAAAGGTAGAGAATAGTTACTAAAGGTTCACTATAAATTTCGGTGCAAGAATTCCAAGTACAAAGCTTCCAAAATGCAAGAGAACTAAGGTTGAAGGTGATGAATAATGCCAAGCCAATGTGGGAATGCAAAATACAAAACTAAGAGAGAGAAACTAAAGCTAAGAGACAATAATACAATAATGTGATCTGTGTCGTCCAAATACCCCCTCAAGTGGGAGTAAGTGACTAGCCAAAGCAAAAGGAAAAGGAAAAGAAAAACAAAATCCAAAAGTGAAAATCCGAGAAAAGCCACTAATGAAGAGTAGCGCCTGGGTAGCGCCCRCTTTCCCTGAGTAGCGCCCACTACCCCTGAGTAGCGCCTCGTAGTAAGTGCTACTCTTAGGCGCGTATCTAGAGAGCTCAAAAAATGAAAAAATAGGAAGAGCACYTGGGTAGCGATGCGTTAYTGGGCGCTACTAGGCGCAAGTTCCCGCTATTGTCAAACTGCACTGCAAACAGGAAAAGAAATGGCCATAGCTTATTTTTACTTTGGAATCAGGCATATGACTAGTCGTTTCAAAGCTATAAAGACAATCTTTCACTTCCAATTAGAATCACATTAAAATGATAATCGTGCTGAAAGTTATGCTCGATTGAAGTTGCCTAACACATCTGAAAACGTCCAAAACGCTCCAATACTTCACCAAAGGTGACACGAACTATAATCATGAGCCTCAAACAATCCAAAGTGTTTCAAGACAACTCCTAACCATGTCATCAAATGAGTACCTGCAAAATCGATCAAAATAGAAGAGAAAAGGTGACAAAAACGCTAAAAGCGAATGTTAGAGGGTTAGAGAAAGAAATGAGGAAAATGACTCAAAACAAAGGCAATACTAACTCAAAAATACAAAAATAAGCTAGAAAAAAACTCTAAAAAGGGAGTATAAAATCCCTACATAACCCATACACTAGAAAAGAGCAATGTGTAGATGAGGCAGCATTTCGAAAGGCAAAGGAGGAAAAGGTAGAGGAACGAAGGAAGAAGGAGATGAAGTTGCAGTTGGAATACGAAAGCAAAAAGAAGAGGGACGATGACTTAGAGGAAGCCAAAGGAAGGACAAAAGGCGAGTGTCACCATAAGCGTCATCATCATAATCATCATGATCATCATCGTCGTCGTCATCATCATCATCATCGTCATCATCATCATCATCATCATCATCATCATCATCATCATCATCATCATCATCATCATCATCATCATCATCATCATCATCATCATCATCATCATCNATCATCATCATCATCATCATCATCATCATCATCATCATCATCATCATCATCATCATCATCATCATCATCATCATCATCATCATCATCATCATCATTATCTTTATCATCAACATCATTATCTTTATCATCATCAACAAGATAACGTCCTGCAAAATTGGGGAGACAAATCACTCGTTTCCAAGGAGACAAAAAGGATGAGATCGATTCTAACAACTACGAGTTGGCCAACAATAATTAAGATCTCTCATCTCTTTTCGTTTGTAAATTCTAAATTACTCTAAAACATCATTCTAGCAAATCTTAGTCTTCTAAGTTCAATAAATATTAGAATTATGTACTAGTTCTTAGATTCCTAACTCTACAATTTCAGAATGTTTTGTCCAAAAACATTGTTCTTACAATGTTACAAATGTAAGTTCTAAAATTATTTTAATTATTAATGGAAACATTTTGTTTAAATGAAGTACATTTATGGTTAATTAATGTCAATAGTACAACTATGATAAGACAAGGCGCAAACCATTTGTCGACGTCATAACTCAAATGACGGTCTTATAATTATAGTGCTGCTTAGGATGATGCACCAATTTATTGCTTGGATTACATCCAATACTTTTCCATGAAGGAAAATGTAAATCTTAGAATTCGCACGGAATTTGTGTATCATTGTAAGGCTTCACCCCCTTTAGGGGTTGACCTCAGCTTCAGTGTCATGGAATTGAGCCATGGAATCCGCATGTGAATGCGTTGGGGTGTGTTGTCGAATTGAGGGGATCGCCACCGTACCTATACAGGTTAATCACGGACGCCTGAAACATTGGTGCCAAACTAATAGCCCCACAGATAGGTCCAGTAACCAGATTGTGGGTTCAGGGACATGGTACGGACTAGATCTTTGACCTAATCCGCCCGCATGTAGCGGCCTCTACTCGGTCTCATTGTAGTACCATAAGTCATAATTATTGAATACAAATAGCCTGTCGATTTGAACTTGAAAGCGCACTAACCTAATATTACTAAAAATAGTAGGTTACTATTAGTAAAAAAAAAAAAAGTGAGCTACCTATCCTAAGTGACCACTTTGAATTATGTCAATGTAAAGGGTGCCTAAACCGGTTGT
>SNQN01000162.1:186116-197128 GCA_008642245.1 Bassia scoparia
AGTTTCATGGGACCAAGCACGCCAAATCCTAACAATATTACATGGATCAATCCTAAAATTACTAAGTCGGTTTCTAGCAMATTTTAGATCGATTATAGTACTTGAAATTGAATTAAACGTAGTGTTGAAATGGGATATTGAACATTGAATGTGATATTGAATTATTCTTGAACTCGAAATTGAATTTAAAACATATTTTTGCAAAAATACGAAGATTGAATTATTTGATTAGTTCTACATTGTTGTTATTGATTAATGGTATGTCAAGCCTTCAATTAAACATAGTATTAATTTATGAATAGAGTKAAGCGATTGTGAAATGAGAGGCTCAGAGTTAGTACCTTGTAAGTGGCGGTCGAAACGTTATTGAATGATGCACAAAGTGTCACTAGAATTGAATCGAAAGAATCGTGAATGTGTTTGAGTGTGTTTAGAAGAGCTTAGAGATGTTTATGAAGAGCAAAGAGAGAGTTTTTCCGTGATTTTTCCGAGTGCCCATTCGGGGGTCTAAAGGGTCCTATTTATAGGCGAAAATAGCTTGGGAAACACGACAAAAAAGGAGAGTACATACGCTTAAATTTGAGCGTATATACGCTCACTTTGGGCGTATATAAGCTCATGGAGTGTATATACGCTCATAGGAAGCATATATACGCTCACTTTGGGTGTATATATGCCCAAGGAGCATTTATATGCTCGATTTTTTGACTTTTCGGGAATATTTTATGCCGATTTGACTCGATTTTCTTGCTGTATTTTGCACGAGATATTCGAGAAAYATCTTTTACTTAGCCAAGTAAAAGACTCTAGATTTTTCCAGCTTTTGCGGCAAGAAAAACCACTTTCCGGAACGTTCGGGAACGCTCTAGAATATTCCGGAAAGTTCTAGAATAATCAGAATAAAAGCTAACAACAAAAAATCATAGAAAAATCATAAAAAATTATGAAAAATTCCCAAAAATATAAAAATAGAAGAATTAAAATAAAGAGAAAGAAAACGCCAGGGGCATGCTATGTGAAATTACAAAAATACCCCTGTCWTGCTTAAGCACCTTTGAAACTTTAAAAAATTATGAAAAATTGTGAGAAAAATCTAGAAAAATAGGAAAAAGTACTAGCAATGTCCGACAGTCATCCAAAAAATCATGGAAAAATAATAGCAATAATAGCAATGCTACGTGAAATTACAAAAATGCCCCTAAGACTCAAATGGAATCCAAATAAATCATGGAAAAATCCCAAAAAATCAAAGGAAATTCCTAGCAAGCTATTTTTAACATCAGCTCCGATTAAGACTTGAATTGGTATGGAGGGATGATATGAGACTTAGAGAAGAGTGTATGTAAGGTGACACTTGAGCATAATTCGCAAACGGACCTATTGCAATACGGTACAATCATCATAGACTTTCGGGAACTAAATGAAGCGCCGAATTAGGTGTCTACAGTTAGCCCCCCCTTTGACCGAGTTTRGAGAGACAAAGTCTTGTAAGAAGACCGTCAAAGGTGCGCATGTTGCGACTTATGTACGCTAATCGCTATGGAAATTAGCTAAAGAGCTAACCCCTCAAGATCGGTGCAAAATTGATATCGAATGTGTCTTCAAGAGTCAATTGTCACAATTGAAATGGCTAGTGACAAAATAGCTAGCATGTGGCAAATTGTAGCTTGAAAATGATATCCCTAATTCAGGATTAAGGACTATCATGATAATGGCATAAGTCTGATTTAATGTCAGGAGAGAGACTTGTATGCAATTTAGCTTGTGACCCGTGACCTTGAAATTGAAAAGGTGTTCTAAAGATGCATTGTTCTGGTCTAATGCTAAAGGCAAGGTAAGGGTGACCTAAGTCTGGATTAAGGTCACAACATAAGTCTGGTTTAATGTTAGAGGCAACTTAAAATTGAATGTGTCAACTTGTAATTGGAAGGAGAGATGTCCTAGTTCAGGATTGAGGATCACCTTAAGGGTGACATAGGTCTGGTTTTATGTCCCTAGTTCTTGAAGGGTCGATACAGTCTGGTTCGAAACCGAAAAGTGGCATGTCTAGGTCTGGTTTAAGACACAAAAAGGACGATACTAGAGTCTAATCCTAGTACCAAGTGTCAATCGAAGAGTGTTATTTGAAGAGGGCCTATTAGAAAATTGCTGATTGAAGATTGCTAATTGACAAGACTATGGCTTGACGTGACCTGTGACTCGAGCTTGAACTTGAACTTGAACTTGACATCAGTGAGACAGTGACTTTGATTGGAAAGAGACAGGGTCCATAAGCGGATTTTTTGGGATTTCCAACATTCTTGTTAAAGCCCCAACTGTTACCCTTAGACTTCTGGGCTTGAACATCTTCCTCAACTAGGAGCCCAACCTTGTAGAGCCTAGTAAATGAATCAATGGCTTGAAACTTGAGTGGCTCGCGATACATGGGCTGAAGGTTCTTGATTAGACCATCCGAACTTGATCTTCCTCATTTGGTCGGTTTGTCATTTGAGCGGCCTTCTCCCTCCATCTATTAAGGAAAGTAGAGAAATCTTCTTTTTCTCCTTACTTGGTGGTCTCTAGTTCACGGAGACCGACAGGGAGTTGGGAATTGTACATATACTACTTTAGGAACTCCTGTTTGATATATTCCCAATCATCGAGCTTGGTTTGATTCAGGGTCTTGAACCACCTGGATGGATGGGTGTCCAAAGTAATAGGGAACACCGAAGCGAATAACTCTTTGCCCATTCCTTTAAGAGCCATTGAGATATTGAAAGTGCAGAGGTGGTCTTCTTGGTCTTCGGTCCCCTTGAACTTGGGCAAATCAGGGATGACAAACTTCTTAGGAAGCTGGCCCTTAATCTCATAATCAGTAACATGAGGCCCTTGGACTGAATTCTCGGACAGTTTCTTGACCAACTGAAGTTTTCCCGAAGGTACTCAAGAGGGGGGGGGGGGGGATTTACAAGTGATGCAACCCTAAAATATAAGAGATAAATAAAGATATATCTACTTCTTATATTTTAGGAAAGTTCCATAAGATTTTTTCCATACTTAGATGATATAATATCTTATGTTACTTTAATTGCATCTCAAGTAATTACCATATATCCAAACATATATTCTCACCAGATCATCTTTGAAGTTTTCATAAAACCGTTTTAAAGAAAAACTTTCCAAAAAATATTTTTAAGAAAACTTTCCAAAAATCTTTTCTTGCTCGACAAGATGATCCGCGTTGTGAGAGCAGTACAACTGTTCTCCCAACTGGTAGGGTCAAAGTCAACAAACCAACTGGTTTAGTTGCCTTTAACTCTAAGAGAGAAAGTTCGAAGCCCAATGCCATCAACCAATAATACAAGCACACAACAAACACATTCACGCACTAATACAACAAGAAGACTTATTCTAATCTTAGAACTAATCTTCAATGTTCTTCAACTTCTTGAAGCTTCCTTGATCTTCAATATAAGACTTTCTGCTTCAAAAGTTAGAATTCCTATATGCCAAACACATATAGCAATTTGCACAATATAACTTGTTAGCATACATGTCACTATCTTTCAAGTGACCAAGAACAGTATCTCAGCTGTTCAGACCAGCTGTATTCATCAGACCAATGTACCTGTTCTTGCAACTGTTTGTCATCACTCAAAACACTAGGGAACTCAACACCAACTCTTCTAGTTGTTCCACCCTTTTTTCCGTCTCAGTCTTTGGAGGAGGGAGTGATGTCTCAGCATTGTCTTCTTCCTCCTCGTCAGATTCGAGAGGTTTTTCCTTGGTCCTCTTTTCTTTTTGTTCCCCAATGCTCTTTTCTTGGGCAACAAGGCGAGAATTCACGGCCTCGAGCTTTTCTAGAATAACATTAAGTTGTTGTTTGATGTTTGCCATGGAAACATCTTGGTGAATAGGAGCACGTCATCACTCAAATGTACCTGTTCTTGAAACTGTTTGTCATCACTCAAAACACTAGGGAACTCAACAAATTCCCCCTTTTTGATGATGACAAACCCTGTGAGAAGTTCCTGCAAACAACAAGTTATATGCAACAATAACTCTATCTCAATGGGACTATTTTTTGTCTTTTTCAATTTTCAATTTTTTTTTATTTCTTCGACTCTAAGTGAAACAACCAACTAACTTGGTTATTTCCTATAAAAGCAAAAAAGATAAACTATCCAGAATCACATTCTTTACGAGAATCATCCTGATTTTTATTTGACTCAACTATATTAAACTATAACTAGACTAAACTGACTCGATCTAAGCTAGACAAAGGCTTCCAGAACTTCGAATTATTTTCCCCCTTTTGGCATCATTAAAAAGAATTCACAGAATTAATAACATGCACAAGATATCGTTTTCAACCCAAGTGGTAGCATCAACTACCAATTCATACCATAATCTGCACAAGCCTGTTAGTTTCACAATTCACAATCCCAAAACAAGGCAATCAGGCAGAATAATAATGCAACAGAGTCAAACAAGAACCAAATTACATCAATAATGTCTTGTAAAATGGCATAGAAAATAGATAACCAAAAGTAGTTCAAAAGATAGGGGGAGGGGAACAGAAGCTAAAACAGATCATCACTCATCATCATCATCCTCTTCATCCTCCATCTCGTCCTCTGAAGCATCAGGATCAGAAACCTTATCATCCTCATCATCTTCAGGTTCCTTATCATCATTATCATCATTTTCAGTTTCTTCATCTTCCTTAGGCTGCTTTGCAACTGACCCCTTAGCAACAGAACCCTGACCAGTAGCAGCAGTAGATGTCTGTCCAGCAACAGCAGAAACAGTAGTCTGAACAGTAGGAGTGGTCTCAACCTTCTGACTAGTACCAACAGCTACCTGTCTTGTTGTTCCCTCAGCCTTCATCCTAGCAACCCAATTTCTAGTCTCATTTAGCTTCTCCTCTAAACTCCCTTGCCTCTCAGTGAAGGAAGTGGTCAAGCCATGCACCATAGTCACCAGCATCTCTAATGTTTTATCCTGCTTCTCAATCTTGCTAAATAGTGGATTGAGATAAGTAGATGTACTGGTCTCCTCAACCTTCCTTTTCTTAGTAGCAGGTTCTTTCTTTTCCTTCTTGACTGGTGAATATCCAACATTGCACAGCTTGTCTCCCTTGATGTCCAATCCCTTTTGGCGCAGAATTTTCAGAGAGAACTTCTGAGCAGGGATGGTGTCACCACTGAGAGTGTGACCTTCCTTAATCAAGATCCCAGAGATTAGGGACCCATAGGCTAGAGAGCGAGAGGGAGCATTCTTACAATTCATCATATGTTCAATAATTAGGGCAGAAAAATTTATTTTCACATTCTTCATCATGAGGTAAATTAGAACCATATCCATGATTCTAACTAACCCTCTACTTTGTGACTTTGGGATAAAAACTTTCTGACATATCGAGTGCAGAATTTTCATAATAGGTTCTCTAAGACTAGTGGTCTTGAACCATTCCCTAGTCCTAACAACCTTCCCAAACAAAAACTTCATAATTTCATCATTACCTACACCAGCAACAATAGGCCAACCACCTGCACTATATCCAGCATAACCATCTCTAGGAACATTCAAAAACTGAGCCAACGAAGAAATAGACACACGCACATCTTTGCCATAAACAGTACTAACTAAACTCATATCAGGATATTGAAACAAATTAGCATAAAACTCCTTAACAGGCTCAACATAAGCCTTCTTAACAATCCTAATATGATTCAGCCAGCCCTGGAATTCTAACACTTGTTTCACTTCAGACAACGCAGGAATATCCCAATAACCTTCTTCACAACCACAACCAGACATAACAGCTTTCTTAGAAGACTGAACAGTAGAAGGAGAAGCATTTGTTTTACTATTAGCGGACCGGGGAACAGGTGCCTTCCTCTTGGTTCCCTTGGGGGTACCAGTGTACTGTTCTGCCTCCTTCATCGCCTTCTCCTTGTCCTCAATCTTGACCATTGACCCTCGAGTAGACTTCCTCAAGACAACCCCTGTAACTCCAGCACCCTGAGTGACTACAACAACCTGAGAGCCAACCTCGATTACGTCATTATCATCACCCTCATCTTCCTCTTCCTCCTGATCCTCTGGAGGCTTTAGAAACTCAGTCTCAAGAACTTCAGAAAGGTTCTTTGCAGCAGAAACTTGTTCCCCCTCAATGTTCTCAACCTCAGCTGCCTTTGATTCCAGGCTAGGGTTTTGAACCGAGAGAGAAGCATGGGTAGGTTCCGTGATTTTAGGGTTTGTGGGTTGTGATGGTAATGTAGATTGAGGTGGTGGTGGAATTGTAGTTTGAGGTGGTGGTAAGGTGATTTGTGGTGGTGGAATCGATTGTTGTGGTGATGGTGGAATTATGGGTTGATTTTGTGGTGGTGGAGGTGGATGCATGGTGGTTGTCGTGGTAGCATCGGAGTACCATTGTTTAGGTGGTGGTGGTGTTTGAAGTGGTGGAGTTGAATCGGTGGTTTTTGTTGTATCAACGGTGGTTTCTAAATGTTCAGTAGCCACAGCTACTTCCGATTGAGCTGCGGTTGCCTTCTTCCCTTTCCCTTTTCCCTTTCCAATAGCTTTCTTCCCCATTCTCACAAGATTTTGAGCTTTGATCAAACTTGGCACGAAAATCGGGACGTCACAAAGAGAAGAGAGTAGAGATTTCCGAGAGATGAGTTTAGAGTTGTGATGATCAGAACAGAAAAACAAAGAGGGGATATGTATACTCAAGCAAACAAGGAGTTAAGGAAAGTGGAAAGCTGGCAGTTAGTAAAGGAGTGGAAGTGCAAAGGGAAATAACTTCCCATAAAAACACTAACTTAGCAAACATAAAGTGGCACGTGATGGTGGGTTGGACCCACTAAGTTGATTTTTGCCAAAATATGAAATTTGAACTGCATAAATATGTCAACTAGCAGTAGTTAAGAATATTCAATTAATTCTTTCCAAAACCATGAGTATTTGGCAAGAATATATACATGGCCATCTGTTGTTCTCCTGTACTGTCCTATCACCCCAGACAGTTCACATGTTCTGGGCAACTTAGTTCACTTCACTTACTCATGCTTCATAACGGTACAAATAGTATCAACAAAGTTATGTGCAATATATACATCTATGAACACTAATCTAGCCAATCATTGGGGGTTAACAAAAAGAAGCCTTTCACCTAAATCTAACTAAACCTAACAAGACTCTTAACCTACAAAAAGACTCTCTACACAATGGTTTTGTGAAGATATCAGCAAGCTGATCCTCACTTTTACAAAACAACATCTCTACATTACCTTTTTCCACATTATCCCTAAGGAAGTGGTGTTTGATCTCAATATGCTTTGTCTTGGAGTGCTGCACAGGATTCTTAGAAATGTTAATAGCACTTGTATTATCACAAAATATAGGAACACAATCTAATAATACACCAATGTCTTTTAACTGACTCTTTATCCACAACAGCTGTGAACAGCAAGCTGCAGCAGCTATGTATTCATCTTCTTGTGGACAAAGCAATTGTATTTTGCTTCTTTGAACCCCAAGAGATCAAACATGATCCCAAGAAGTGTGCCATACCTGATGTGCTTTTCCGATCAACAAGATATCCTGCATAGTCTGCATCTGTGTACCCGACCAGTTCAACTGTACTACCTCTAGGGGTACCACAGACACAGATCAACTGTTCCTACCAAGTACCTGAAAATTCTTCTCACTGCTTTCAGATGTGACTCCTTGGGGTTGCTCTGGAATCGAGCACACAACCCCATAGAGAACATGATATCAGGTCTGCTAGTAGTGAGGTACAAAAGTGAGCCAATCATACCTCTGAACAGTGTAGCATCCACAGTTGTTCCCCTTTCATCTACATCCAGCTTAGTAGAGGTGGGAACATGTGTGTCATATGTTTTACTGTTCTGCATTCCATACTTCTTCAGTAGCTCTTTCAAATACTTCTGCTGATGGATCAATATCCCTTCATCTGTTTGCTTGATCTGCAGCCCAAGGAAGAATCCTAGTTCTCTCATCATGCTCATCTCAAATTCAATCTTCATAAGATCAGCAAACTCATTACATAGCATTTGATTAGTTGCACCAAACAATATATCATCAACATAAATCTGTACTACAAGTAAATCAGTGCCCCTTGTTTTGATAAACAAGGTCTTGTCCACTGTTCCCCTTTTGTAACCATTCTCCATCAGAAAGTTTGACAACCTTTCAAACCAAGCCCTAGGAGCTTGCTTAAGACCATACAAAGCCTTGTCCAACTTATACACATGGTTGGGGAATAATGCATCCTCGAAGCCTAGGGGCTGCTCTACAAACACTTCTTCCTTCAAGTAGCCATTCAAAAAAGTTGTCTTAACATCCATTTGAAACAATTTAAAATTCATTTGAGCAGCAAAAGCAATCAATATTCTAATGGCTTCAAGTCTTGCAACTGGTGCAAAGGTCTCATCATAATCAATGCCCTCTTGCTGATTGTAACCTTGCACAACAAGCCTAGCTTTATTTCGGACTATTGTACCTAGGTCATCCAATTTGTTTCTGAAGACCCATCGAGTACCTATTACTGTTCTACCTTCTGGTCTAGGCTCAAGAAGCTAAACACTGTTCCTATGGAACTGGTTTAACTCATCTTGCATAGCCAAGACCCAATCAGGATCAGACAGTGCCATCAGACATAGCTAAGACGTAGGTTCTACACTAGACAGAAAAGAATATAATGCACAAAAGTTTTGATAAACAGACCTCCTGGTTTGAATACCATTATTAATATCACTCAAGATTAAATCAATAGGATGGGAGGACTGATATTTATAATTTTAAAACCTGTGTTCAATTGTGCATTCTCTTTAGCATTACCACTAGGCATATGTTCCCCCTCAGTTGATGCATTCGCTTGATTTTCTGAGGAACCAGTATGCAAAGTGGTCTGCTGATCTACTACCTGATTCTCAGTGGGGTCAACCTGATTGTTGTTGGTTCCCCCTGAGTTAGTTGTCTGTTCACTGTCTTCATGTGGATTATCCTCTGCAGCTTCATCTTCAAATGTATTACCAGACTCTCCATCACCAGTTGGTGGTGGACCAGTAGGTGAGTCTGGTTCCCTTACCTGTGCATCATCTCGACCAGTGAAGTGTTCTCCCGTGAAGTCCAATAAGCCTGTAATATCGTCATCTATAACCTGTGGAATCTTGGTGAACATGTTATATTCATCAAAAATTACATGGACACTCTTCTCTATACACAAGGTCCTCTTGTTAAAGACCCTGTATGCCTTACTCTGTGTGGAGTATCCAAGGAAGACTGCCTCATCACTCCTAGGAACAAACTTATCCAATTATTCCTTTCCATTGTTATGCACATAACACTTACAACCAAAAATTCTCAAGTATGCAATGTTGGGTTTTCTTCCCCTTAGGAGTTCATAAGGTGTCTTCTTTAGAATGGGACGAAGCAGTGCTCTGTTTAGAATGTAGCATGCTGTGCTTATTGCTTCTCACCAGAAGCTCTTAGGGAGACCACATTCAGTTAGCATTGTTCTGGCCATCTCCTCTAAGGTTCTGTTCTTCCTTTCTACTWCTCCATTRTGTTGTGGAGTTCTTGGAGCTGAAAAGTTGTGACTTACTCCATTTTCCCTGCACTAGTTAGTAAAGCTTGCATTCTCAAATTCATTACCATGATCAGATCTTACCGCAACCAGTGAACAATTCCACTGGTTCTGCAACTGTTTTACTAACACCTTGAACTCCTCAATGGTCTCATCTTTGGCAGACAAGAATAGAGTCCAAGTGTACCTGGAGTAGTCATCTACTATAACACATACATACCTGTATCCACTCCTGCTTTGCACGCGCATATGACCACACAAATCTATGTGGACCAGTTCAAGTGGTCTGCTTATACTGACCTCTCTCTTTGGCTTAAAAGATGTCTTGACATGCTTTCCTTTGGCACAGTGTGAACATAATCTATCCACCACATACTTAATGTCTGGCAAGGCAACCACTAAGTAATGGGTTTTGAGTTTGTTCAGAAGTGTAAGACTAGCATGCCCAAACCTTTTATGCCATAGCRACTGATTCTTTTCAGCGACTGCACTCAAACATATGGACTTGTCCTTGGGGATTTGATCCAAGTATGTTATGTAAACATCCTCAAACCTAGTTCCCTGGCAGACCAGCACATCTGTTTGAGTGTTAACTATGTGACAAAGATCGACTTGAAACTCGACTCTATTGCCTTTGTCACACAGTTGAGATATGCTCAAGAGATTATGCTGTAAGCCCTCAACATAATATATATCATCAATAGCTTGGGAAAGAGACTTACCAACCTTATCTAGGCCAACAATAGTACCCTTACTGTTGTCTCCAAATGTGACTCTTCCCCCATCATAGGCTGCAAGTGAGAGAAATTGTTCTTTATGTCCTYACATGTGTCTTGAGCAGCCACTGTCCAAGTACCAGTABGTATCTCCTCTCACTTTAGCCTGCAAAAGCAAATCAAACGTTAGGTTTGGGAACCCAATCAGGATTGGGTCCCAATTCATCACCATTGGTCTGCTTCCTGTCCTTCCTAACCCAGACCATCTTAGCATGCCTACTGTTCTTGCTTTTGCTTCTCCTCTTATGAATACACTCATTAATTTTGTGTCCACCCTTAACATAGAAATTGCACACATGCATATCTTTGGCAGACACATACTTACCTTTCTTGTATTCCTGAACCCATGTAGTGTTTCTAGGTGACCACTTGGAACTGTTCCTCATAGTAGTATACCCTAGACCAGTACGACTACCGTTTCCTTGAATAGACACAATATGATCTAGATTGCTATGGGCAGTCAGTAGTTTGTCAACATGATTTTGACTCTTTTCAAGCTCTTTGTCTCTGGTTTCAWGCATTTTCAATAAAAYCACATTTCGTTCATCCATAGATTTAAAATCAATTCTCAATTTTTCAAAATCCATTTTAAGGCTTGAAACCGTAGATTCATTAGTCACATTGACAGAACTGTCCTG
>SNQN01000163.1:13065-25612 GCA_008642245.1 Bassia scoparia
TGCGTGCGCGATGGTGGTGCATGCGTGTCGGTGATTGGTAGTTAGAGGAGTAGTGGCATGGGTGATGGGCTGGTGATTTGGGAATGGGGGTGGGTGGTGGGGTTTTTTTTTTTGTTTTTTTTTTAAAAATAATATAAATTTAACCATGGTTAAACTAAATTAGATATTTTGGTTATGTTGTGGAAGAGTTTTGAACCTCGAGTTTATGTTGTAGAAAAAAAAAATTAAGCAGGTGTATATTGTAGAAATGGCAAAAGTACAAGTGTATATTATAGAAAAAACCCTTAAAACTTTAAACTATAATACTATTTCTTATTTCATCGTATTAAAAAAAACTAAAATCCATTAGAAAACCAACAATTATATCCTAAGTTACTATTAAATCAACAACTTATTTGTAAAAGTTAAATTTATAAGAATTGTATAAGATGGATATAAAAAATAAAAGGGTTTTTCTATGAAATACACTTGTACTTTTGCGTTTTCTACAAAATAAACCTACAAAAAATTTTGTCTACATCATAAACCTGAACTTTAACGGCATTCTACAACATAAGCTTAATACCTAATTTATGTTAACCATGGTTAGCTTTATTTAAGAATAAAAACTAAAAACAAAATAAAAAAAATCTAAAAACAACAAAACCCCCCACCTCTCACTTCCGACCACCCACCCCCACGCCCAGCCACCACCACCACCCAGATAGCAACCCACAGCCCCCATGCACCGCCCAGCCACTACCTACCACCACCACACACCTAATAACCATAACCAATTCACACCGCCACCAATCAACCAACTCGCGAACCCCAATCCGCCCCACAAACACCACCATCCTCGCCAACCACCGCGCCATCATCGATCCCACCCACCCAGCTAACCCTTCGAACAACCACAGCCCACTCCACCAACACCAACCACCGCACAGTCTTCCCCCAACACGACGAACCACCGACGTGCACCCCTCACCATCGCACACCACCCTCTCCAATTCGAACACCAACCACCCAAAATCAATTTTCGAAGCAAAACCCCCAAATTGATTTTCGAATCAAACTCGAAATCAATTTTTGAATTCAATTTTTGAATTAATTTTCCAAATAATTCTTGAATCAATTTTCGAATTCAATTGTTTTGGGGGAAGAGGGGGTTCGAAAATGGGTTTTTTAGGGGAGGGGGGGTTCGATTCTGGCTGTTTTGGGGGAGGTGGTGCTGCGATGGTGGTGCGAAGGTTGTTTGATGGTGTGATGGTGCGGAAATGGGGTGGTCGAAGGTGGAGATGGGGTGGTTGGGTGTTGGCGAGAAGGGGGGGTTGTGGGTGGTTGTGCGACAATAGTTGGTGGTCAAGCTGGGTGGTTGTGCAACAGTAGTTGGTGGCGGCCAGGCTGCTGGTGTTTGGGAGGTGATGGAGATCCGGTGGAGTAGGGTGGGTGGTGGGAGGGGGGAGTTGGGAGTTGGGTTTTTTTTCTTTTAAATTTTTATTTTATTTTTTTAAATATTATAATTAACCTTGGTTGGTTAAATTTAACCATTAAGCTTATGATGTGGAATGCTATTAAAGTTCAGGTTTATGATGTAGACAATTTTTTTTGAAGGTTTATTTTGTAGAAAACGCAAAAGTATAGGTGTATTTTATAGAAAAACCCAAAATAAAACATAACAACTACTATCCTATCTTATTACCATCTTAACTTTGTCTAAAAATTAAAATAGTGTACTATAAAATAGTTTTTTTTGTAAACCATATATTCTCCCTCACCAAATATTTTAAAACCTACATTTTTTAACTTTAAATTTTGATACAATCAAATATTATATAATAAATTTGTTGCACTAACGTGTGCCCTTGGAAAAGTCYCTCTCTAGGAGGGTTCTCTTTTCGTCCCTTCTAGGGTTCCTTCGTCCCCTTTGGAGTTGTTGTTTCCACCACCATTCTCCACCTCCTCCCTTCCCTTTTCGCTCGTCTATCGTCGGGGACTCGCCATACAAGGCTAGGGAGAGTCCCCTTCCCTTTTTTCTTTGTTTGAGTCGTTTGCCAGCGCAGATTCGTTTTCGCATGGTGCGTCTCCCTTGTCCTCCTCGTTGGTGCTTATTGCTGATAGAGTCTCGTGGGATGGTTGATGACCTCGATCGCCCCACCCTTGGTGGGTCGCGTTTGGACTACGTCGCCGATGGTACTTGTGTTATGCATGTGGGCGGTTTCGAGCAAGGAATTTTTTCCTTAGGTTTTTTTTAACGTTATTTTCGTTTCAATAAAGAGATCATTAGGGTTTTGGGTATCATCTGATCGAAATCCTAGAATTGTAGGATCGTTTTCCTTTTCTCTTTCTACTTTTAGGAGGATACCTCGGTTGAGTCTAAATCTTTTGTTCGGCGGCTGTCAGGTGCCGGCTGGTATACAGGTTGTACCAATGGATGTRCTCTCAATCTAGCGAGGGAGATTGATTTAGTTTACTRGTGTTTCGYCAATCGATGTACGTTGCATCTCTTTTGGATCTTGGTTGGTAGGGTTGCATGACATTTGACATATTTGGGAAAACTACAGATGTACATGGGCCGATGCAACTACGCATAAATAGATAGAATGYTGAACTTGCGCGAATTCACARATCTGTATTGCTTCAGATGAAGGGAATTATTTAAGGCASACATTAGAAAAACCKATCTATACAAATTATAACTATCAATCTATAACTATKTTTTTACGAGAAAAACWAAATACGTTTCATTYATAGTAAAGCCAAACGGCACTTATTACAATTTGACAAAATCGATAAAACTTTGACAGACATTCATAGAACCCATGAAMTTTATGCATTAATAAAATAGATGTATTTAAATATCGCCTTAAAAAAATTCTCTTCATCTGAAGCAATACTAATCTGTGAKTTCGCACAAGTTCGGCCTTCAATCTGTTTTTGCGTAGTTGYGTTGGCCCGAGAACGTCWGTAGTCTTCCCAATAATGACAAATAGAATGAAACCATGCCCACCAGTGTTCARAGGAAATATAGTGTCTATCAATCAGCGAAACACTAGTATATTGAAATAGTCTCCCACACAAGTCTGAGGTCATAGCCATTAGCACAAATTGTGTACTAGCCGGCACTTGATAGTCACCAAACAAAGGACATTTATTGCAGAAGGAGCAAAGAGAAAAGATCCAAAAACCCTAGAATTGTAATAAAAAAAATAATACCCAAATCCCAACGAACACATTTATTGAAAACAAAATAGATAATGAAAGGGGCATCATGACTAAAATATTGAGAAAATAAAAACCTAAATACTGTACCCGACGAAGTAAGATCGACAACCAAAAAGTCTTCCCGCTCAATTCCATCATTAAACCGCCACCTGGCTTMAACCACCCTTGAAACCACCCAAGGTCAAAAGCAGTAGCAACCACCTGCCAGCCATCACACACCGTTCTGAAACAAAAACGAAGAAAATCCATAGCCGCCTGCGTGTTTCCATTCAAGAACGAGAGAAAAGACCAAATAAAYGAAGATCACCATTCGGYCACCCACCAAACATCAAGGGTACCCATTAAGGATGGCTCGCCGACCATGAGAGAGGGTTTAAACTCAACCCCCATGCCCGGCGGCCCCCTTATATAAATAGAAAAAARCAAGAGGAGAGGGCAGGAAAAGGAACGGGAGAGAGAGAGGAAGGATAGACAAGGAAGAGTGAAGGAAAGAGGTCGGCCAAACGCCGCTAAAAGATCCGACGAGGATCACAAGCCACCCCAGAGAGGGGACGAAACAAACACTCGACCTTAGGGAAAACCTAAGTCAAGACTTATCAATCTATAACTAATTACTAAAACATGACATGTTGATGTCACACATTACCACATGGCAATTTATCAAGAAACATTTTTTCCCTCCAAAATGACTAATGATGTCATCTTTTTTTTTCATCCTCCCTAATAATTAAAAAAAAATAAGAAATGTTTCTAAGAATTCAAAGAAATTGTAACTACGGAGTACAATTTTCCCCCTTAAAAAGTAAAAGTTGCAATTTATAGCTAAATAAAGTTAATTTTCAAATTACAAACACTTAAGTTTTTTACGTTATTTCCATCCATGCGAAATTTTAACTTAATTAATTTCCAAACATATATTTATTTTACAACCGTTTTTTAAGGCAAGAAATTTTTTTTGCAAGAAAAAAAACTTAGGTACTCCGTAACCGAAATGTAAAAATTGATCGATCACTATATTTGCTGTAAATTGCAGCAATTCCTTGAAAAAACCTATACAACTTTTAAAAAAATTATAATCGGTAACGCACAAAGACTAATTTAGTTGCCTAAATATTTGGGAAAATTCATATGAATATATCCCACCTTTTGTGGTCTTCCCTCAAGATAATCCCGATCTATGACAAATCCCAAATAATCAGCTTTAACCTCGATCTTCCCTTATGCACTAATGAAATGTTTACCCTACTAATGAATGTTTAGCGCGTTAATTTCAGCAGGTAATGTTTTTTTTGTTATTTTTTAATCATTTTTAAAATAAAAAAAAAAAAACAACTCCCTCCTCACCTCAGCTCCTCCATCTTCACCACAAACACCACACACACCTCATACCGCCAACTCATCATCACCGCGCACAAACCACCACAAACCCACCTGGCCTACCCTCTCACCCAGCACCCATCGTGCACCTGCTCTGATAGCTTGCAAACTGCAATTCACTTCACTTCCACCATTCTGTCTGTGATTTATTGCACATCTCTCCTTCAACACCACCATTTTATACTTTCATTACCATTCCACCACCTTTGCCCCATCCACTTCTCAAACCCTACTAGAGCCTCGTACCACGTAGGCAATGCATTGTCCTCTATCCCACAACCTCCCTCTCCGTTCTTCGCCTGCCCTTTCCGTCCACCGGAACCGTTCCCCTCATGCCAGCCATGGCCTTGCTTCATTCCATTTTCCCTATGCAAGTCTCCACTTCTTTCCTTCATCGCACTAACATCCCCTTCAAAAGCTAACCCCCGGCTTTTCGTCGTTGCCGTAATCAACCCTCTTCTTCCATCCTCCCCTTCTTCACCATCATCAACCCTCTCACATAAGACCCTATTTCAATAAACGCAGCACTGGTAAATGCGACTTGGGGGGGCTACCGACCGAAAACATACCAACTCTCAGGCCGGAAAACCACCCCCACCTCTAATACCATCGCCTTCTTCGTCACCCGGCATCGACGTCTCTGCCGCAAAATCAAAATCCCCACAAAATCGACGCATCCCTCCACCTCTTCAAACCCGGACCTCACCAAGCAACCCATCCCTAATATCAAATCGCAAGCCCACCCGACATTCCCCCCATTTTGTGGACTCCTCATCAAGCTTATTTCCCCGGAACCACCGGAACAGACCGATTTTAACAGAAGAAAGTTCCCAAGTTGGGTTTGACGATAAGAGAAGAAGTGAGGTTGTCGCGAATTAAGATTTTGTTTGATTTTTTTTTTTTGAAATTTGTTAAAATAAATAAAAAGAAGAAAGGTATCTAATTATCTGAATTATAGGTACGCGGTCATATGAATGCATTTAGGATAGTC
The DNA here is from genome assembly GCA_008642245.1 of Bassia scoparia. Lineage (NCBI taxonomy): Eukaryota > Viridiplantae > Streptophyta > Magnoliopsida > Caryophyllales > Amaranthaceae > Bassia > Bassia scoparia. The sequence goes on from SNQN01000163.1 coordinate 18,641, forward strand.
AGGGTTAAAGCTCTGGATTTATTTTTGGGATTTGTCATAGATCGGATTATCGAGGAAACCACCAAAAGGTGATTATCATATGAATTTTTCCAATTTTGATTCCTCCGTAACTAATTCTTTAGTTGCATCGTTTTCTTAAAACGTCAATTCCACATTAGATGCATCACTTTGGTTTCTTTCCTTTTTTGGAGTGGAGATCACTATTAAAATACACATTTTTCTCTCTTTTATGTGGGGTCCACAATTAAAATACTATTTTTTCTCCCACTACTTTATTAAAATATTCATCAATACACCTACTTTAATCACTTTATCTCTCTTTTTTTTGCCCCCACTTACACACATCATCACTCTCTCAAATTTTGCCTCAAAAACTGTAAAATTCCAAGTGATGCATCTAAAGAGTTACGGAGGAAGTATACAAGTTGAATTGAAAATAACTTTTTTCAAACAACAAAAACACTTACGTGTCACTTTAATCGCTGAAAACTTGAAAAGGAGAGTGATTTTTAAAGTCAAAAAATCAAAGTATCTTGATTGCCAGGTCAAAGAATTGACTACTTGGAAAATGTTGGATATACGAGAATTCAACTATCTAATTATTTAAAGAAGAGGAGTTAACGTAACATACAGGGAGGAATTTTGTGGTTTTTGCTATTTCAAAAATAATTCATTTTATTTTTTGGGTGCTATATACAAATCAATTTGGATTCTAATATATGGAGTTTCATTAAGGTGAGTTTCTATATCTTATTCTTCCTCCACCCCTTAGGACAAGACTACATTTTTTGTGCAGTCATTAAAAAGGCATCCGAGATAAAGAGAAATAATAATACGCGTGATTCATGTGATCAAGAGAAAGATAGACATAACATATCACCATATATATTACTATATAAAAATGTATGGTAGTTAATTAAGAGCATATGAAGTATAGTACGTGTAGGTTTCAATCATCTAAATCGGTTCAAAAGTATACCCGTGTGATATGAAAAACATATAGAATTTGTTTTATTCAACTTATATTTATTTATTTTCAGAAAAAATAAGTTCAAATAATAAAAAGTAAATTTAAATAAAAATACAAATAAATTGAAAATAACATACTCAATATTTGATGTACCCGTTATTAAAGTGTATAGCATTATTAGCATAAGTATAAAGTATTTATCACTATCTCACATGGTCCTAAAAATGGGTACCACCATTTTCTTCTGATAAATACAAAGACAAATAAATAAAAAGAACAAAAGTATTTTAATTTGATAAAAAAAAAAAAACAATCAATAATTCAATGTGAAAGGATATGATGAAAGTGGGCGCTCAAAGTTTTGGGCTTGAAAAATGAAAGACTTGGAATAAAGGCCAAGTCAATTCTCTTAAGCCACTACCATATGACAAATTGACAAATGACAATACAGTAAGTGAGTCTTATTACACATTGATGTCAACATACAGTAAGTTAGACAATGCAGTATGTGTTATTGTGTTAATGTTTGAATTCCCTTGATTCTTCAACATACTTGCCACGCTAAAAACGCAAACATTATTTGTATATAATACTGTGTTTACAAGATCATCATCATCATCATCATCGTATTGATGTCCATTTAATTCTACAAGAATATATCCGTTTTACTACCTACCAAAAATTAGTACCATATATGATATATGGCATCCTGTTCATTATGTTCCTTACGCTTCTCCTTGACAATCTTGAGCATCTTTTTGGCGGTTGCATTGTCTGATGATGGCAATGCAGATTATATAGCATGTTCTATTCCATTTTCATGCGGGGGGCTCCAAAATGTCACGTATCCGTTTTGGGGAGACAATAGGCCCAAGTTCTGTGGGATCCCAAACCTTAGGCTATCATGTACTAGGGGTGATGGAAAAAATCATCCATACCCCATGATACATAATGTTTTTCGAGAAAACTACAAAGCATTAGCTGTGCATAGCATCAATTCATCTTCCCACACCATGGTGTTGAATGAAAGCACACTGTTCGAAAGTTGTTTTGTGTACCACCAGCAACATCTAACCCTTAATCCCGCATTGAAGCCAGCCGCGACTAATGAAGAGAAAATACAGTTATTCTATGGTTGCACTAACAGCTGTACATCTAAGTATCATTTTAGCTGCAACAATAATAGCTTTGATGGAACCGATGGTACTATACATTACTTTGATGCATCATCAGACAAGCACAATAAGAGTGGCAAGTCGTGCTCCTGCAAGTACAATCAAACTTTTCCGGTTAATAAAAGGGTGTTGGATGAACTCAAAAGCACAACTACAACGACCACCAATCTTTCAAATGTGCTAAACAAATGGCCAATAATTATGATGGAGTACAAGGCAAACTTCACAGCCTGTTCTAAGTGTGAGCAGTCTGGGGGCAGATGTGGATCAACCAAGGACGAGACTTCAGCTTTTGCATGTTATTGCCCAGATGGATCATACAATAATCTAGTGTGCCCTTTAGCCCCTTCAGGTCAGTTGCTTCTTCTGAAAATTCCACTGCATAATGCTGTCAGTAGACTCACTCACGACGAGACCACTGATATAAGCTGTCTCTATTTATCAGCAATAATTATACGATATGAACCATGATGTTAATTATAAGAGAAACTTTAGAGTTCAGACTATAATAAACAATTTAATAATCACATTGTTAAACTAAGAAAATTGCCCTTTGAATTGAATAATACCATACAATAAGTTTATATTTTGGAGAGAGAGTCATAGTTTGCTTGAAATTAAGTTGCATATAGTGTCACAATGCAAGCCTACCTAATGTGAAGGGCATATCTTTAATTCATATTGCCTTTCTTGAAGATCTTCAGTTCACATTAGATTAGAACATAGTTTTTGCAGCGTCTGGACTGGTAGCCATTAATGTGTTTTGCTTTCGCAGTTCACAAGAACAAGAACAAGTTGGCAATAGCATCATGTAAGTTAAATTTCTTATACAACTACATCCATTTTATGGAATTAAAATTTGTACGCTGAGAATTCAGCTGTTGGATCCGGCTACTTAACTGACATGACCTTCACCAATGTTCAATCTTCAGGTGTAGGAGGTGTTTTTGTACTTGTAGCAATCATAGCAACTTGTCTTTGTAAGAAGCATAAACTTGGTCCCTTCAAGCACATAAGCAGGAGCGCATCTTTTGACTGCAGTGCATCAGAGCTCGAAAAGGGGAGCATATACTTCGGCGTGCCACTCTTTCCCTACAGAGAACTGGTAGAAGCCACTAACAATTTTGATCAATCTGAGGAACTCGGGAATGGAGGTTTTGGAATAGTTTACCACGGTAACTACTTTCTTTGATGAATTTGAATTGCTCTCAATCAAACATTTTTTGAGACTTSAATGCTGAAACTTTAAATTTTGCATCTCAGGTTGGCTAAAAGATGGAAGGGAAGTAGCAGTAAAACGCCTGTACGAAAAGAATTACAAAAGAATAGAACAGTTCATGAACGAAATTTATATACTCACCCGTCTCAGACACCACAACCTTGTGTCACTCTACGGCTGCACTTCTCAGCATTGCAGAGAGCTTCTCCTTGTGTATGAGTATGTAAATAATGGCACAGTTGCTGATCACCTGTTTAGTAAAAACACAACTTCTAGATTATCACCGCTCTCTTGGCCTGTTCGCTTGAGAATTGCAATCGAAACAGCTGCTGCACTGTCTTACCTCCATGCTTCAGACATTATACACCGCGATGTTAAAACAAACAACATTCTCCTTGACAGCAACTTCTCTGTCAAAGTGGCAGATTTCGGGCTTTCCAGACTCTTCCCAACCGATGTAACTCATGTCTCAACAGCTCCACAGGGGACTCCTGGGTATGTAGATCCAGAGTATCACCAGTGCTATCAGCTGACTGATAAGAGCGATGTTTACAGCTTTGGAGTAGTTCTCRTTGAGCTCATTTCTTCTTTGCCTGCAATCGACATGGACAGGCACAGGAATGAGATCAACTTGTCCAACTACGCAATCAACAGGATCCGGCAGTGTGCATTTGAAGAGTTGGTGGACCCACAACTTGGGTTCGCAACAGATTTCAAGGTTAGGAGGATGACTATATCAGTGGCAGAGCTGGCATTCCAGTGCTTGCAACACGACAAGGAGTTCAGGCCATCAATGGATGAAGTTTTGGAGGTACTTAAGAAGATTGAAGGTGCTGATTATGAAGCATTATTGCAGGCTGAGGAGATTTCTGAAAAAGCTGAGGAAGAAGTTAAATTACATTGCAGTAACTTGCCACCACCGCCTTCCCCTACAGAAAACGATCATGAGCAGCTGTTGCGCAATCATCAACCGCATCCACCTTCACCAGTTTCTGTTATAGGAAAATGGACTAGTAGATCCACTTCATCAAGCAATAGCAAATAGGCTGAAACCTTTTTTGGGAATCGACATGTTAACTTATCAATTGGCAAGTGATCAAAGGCAATGCTGTACATGATGAGGATTTAGTGCAACTACATGGAATTGTTTTATTGCTTTGAGTTATTGAGTATATTCTTAGGGAAAAAATGTAGGCTCTGATGTATGAAATGTGTACATAGAAGAGTTTAAACTGTGTTTCACAATGACTGATTTAAATTCAAAGTGGTACACTGATATATGAGAGTACTCCTTGAGTTGACATATTTTGTGAACTGTGTGATAGATTTTTGCAGTTAAGAAACTACTACTCATATGCATGATCAAAGTTGCAAGTTGAGCGCGATATGCAAAGCTTAAGCCATTGCTGACCATCAGAGTGTTAAAGAAACTCCAACCGACAAGAATCGTTCCATTGTGCACCTAGGAGCACAACGAGGTACATGCTCCCCATTAAATTTAGGACATRTGTGTGTAAGCCTGTCAGGTTTAATTTGTGACATTTTTTCGTGATTTAGGACATTTTCATGTAATTTAGGAAGCTTGAATCGACAAATCTATTATTTGATTATCAGTCCAATGAAATCGAGACACAAATAAAGCATGGTAGGGTAATAAATATCAACTCCTACTAGTAATTAGTCTACTCTTCTTGACAAGAGAGGAGGCTTTAAAACAAGTTTTTGTGGTAGATTGTCTACTTGATCAATTTCATACTACTAATTGCTATACTTTTAATTAAGAAGAGAGCCTGTTGCATGCTTTTCTTGTAAATGTTAGGAACACTTTAAGACCTACTCAATTCTACTTACTCCAATTTGTAAATTGACAATATAAAATGCAGTCATCCATCTAAATCAACCACCTACCATTTATCAGAAGTCACAATGCAAATAAAAGTGTGTTAGTTCATGCTTAAAGTCTTGAGAATATGATATTATTGTACCACCAATAAGTATATGATATTATGGGAATTAATTGGATTCTAATTTTCAGTCAAAGTTTTACTAGATATTGGTGAAGTGATCTTCTGAAACAAATGAGAGACATGAGAGATTTTAACTTGTAACTTAAATTACGTATGCCTTCGATTTTAACCAGTAGGTCAAAACCTCATTGTTGAACTCTTGCGTATTGTGAATTTGATAAGTGTCATAAATCATACTCCGTATGTTGGTAGTTTAGCGGGTGCTAGAGGCTTAGAGCTTAATAAAGTYCCAAAATAAACAAGCCATCTCTCATGGTGGTTTTCTCATATGAATATATACATATACTTMGTAGGTTCGTAGTATAGTATTATAGTATAGTATATGTTTTGGTGAATGTAAATGTTAGTTGTGTATTCTGTCCGGACCAAAATTAGATTCATCGTCATCTCTAYTTGTGTTCGTTCATGGTCGAGTTTGACATTATACTAACAATCTAGACTTGAGGATAGTCCTGTGTACATTGACATCCTCGCAAGGCGAAGCTCTAGGGAACGGTCCCGCCACAAGGTAGTACGAGGGAAAACCTTTTATTCAATTCCCTAGTTATTTTTTTACAATATATATATATAGCTCGTAGCCTTCAAGGACTTGAATCCATGACCTCACGATCGCACAACAACACCTTAAGCAGTGCGTCAAGGGTGCCAACCAAAAATCTAGCCTTGAGGATTGAGAATTTGAGATATTGCATGAGTGATATGTGCTGGACCACTTACGTATACAAAGTATAAGGTAAGAAGTGGGTTCAAAACAGATTCTTGTGGATAAAAACATAGAAATTTCAACCTTAATAGTAGAGGCTTCCATACATGATTAATCAACTATGACCAATGGAGTCAACTGCAAACCAAAATAATCAGATAAYAAATTTCTCAAATTTTGAACGCCATGAGTCCATGACATTGACTTTGGGCCCATTAATATGCCAAGGAGTGGCAAGGACGTTTATTTTGAGAACGATTGATAAATCYGAATYCGTGGTTAAGATAAGGTGTTTAATATTTACAGTTCGTATTTTATGAAAAGTGTGTTATAGAATCATCCCTAATTGATGGTGTTGCATAAATATTCATTTTAGGAATATGTATGCAATCCAACTATGATTCCACCTTATAAGATATTAATTGTACATGCAAAAGTATATGTACTTCCTCCRTTTCATAAAACTCGYTACACTTCACAATTCATGAACTCTTAGGTAATTTTTGGAGAGGAAAGAGATATAAAGTAAAAAAAGAAAAAGAACTCATGTGAGAGGACTRAGAGAAGAGGGATAGAGAGAGTTTATTTTCCAAAAATGAAATGTAGCAAATAATGTGAAAACAGACKATTATTCTTATAATCCTCTTGTATTATGATTTCTCTTTGAAAATAAGGTTTACTTCGAAAGAAGCATTTGTCCCACATGGAAAGATTATGTTCTTTCTATCTACTTTACAYACATCATTACACATGGTACGAAAGTAGTTGAGATGAGAGTTTAAACTAACACCCACGCTAATAAGCCTTGATTTTTTGACTTATTTTCATGCTACATAAGTTTAATTCAACTATATTCAATTCAATTTAATAATGATGAT
>SNQN01000163.1:40020-72767 GCA_008642245.1 Bassia scoparia
AATAACATAAAAACGGATTCTTTTCTAATTCTAAACAAAAAAAACTTTCAATAAAGTTGGAACTCTGCTCAAAGACGAGTGTAAAACTAGAGTAAATATGTTAGGATGAGCAAATTAGTGAATTGAAGTTGCAAACATTGTTCTCTTTTCTTCGTGTTGCAAATTTTGGTTTTATAATCTTCATGAGACAACAATTAACAAATCATTACCTCAAATAATCAAAATATGACAAAATATTGTAAAATCAACAATCATTTTTAGCATTCTTTTACCACCAGAACAACAGTGGCAAACCCGTCAAAATCTTTGCAAAACTACAAACTGATTTTTTTTTTGCTATAACCACCTATTAATTGATGATCCAGTAACTTGGTTGTGAGTTATGTACAAGATTTGAATTATGCAAACTCCGAATTATATTACTAATTGAAATGTCTTTCAAGCAGCAGGTGTCCGGCTTTTCAGCATTTCAGACCTTTTACTTCTTTCCATTGCATCGACAAGCCAATCTACACTGCCTTTGATCCCTCTACTGCAAACGGAGCCAAAACATAACAGTCCATGTTAATTACATATAACATACATGCAATGATGCAATAAATCTTAGAGAGATAAAAATCTCAAGCGTGATTTGTAAATTTACTGCTAATCAATAAACTAAGAACAATAAACATTTAAAAATCCACTTGTGAGAATTTAGTTGCAAAATATACAAGTGAATAAGTTGCAAAATACGCAAGTGAACAAGTAGCAAAGTGAGTTTTTCAACCAACAGAGATTWTAGCAAGAGTAGTTTAAACCAGAATTTCAATCAAAAGTTGGCTCAAAGTGGATGGAATCAGGTATGAAATTTACCCATCAAATCCTGAAACAGCTTCAAACATATATAACCTTTCATCTAGCTTTTTCAGATCCAGATAACGAGCTACTTCTTCAGACGAAACTGCTGAAGAAAGATCCTGTTAAATGAAAAAGAGGCAAATATCAAAAGTCTGACGCTAGAATTTCAGAGATCGGAAACAGAAGGGAGATCGTAGCATGAGACATCCTCCACTTAAGACCCAACACAATCTACAAACATGACATAAAAGAAGATTTTTATTTATTTATTTTTAAAAAAAGTTCAACAAAGGCTCCTTAACAACCCTAGTTAATGTAATAAGTCTTAGAATTTTACCCATTACAAAATAAGAATAAAGTCGAAGATGCAATATATACAGCCCTCTCATTTAACTCGCTTAAGAGAGGAAACAAATATCTTCCTAAATACCTGCTTATTAGCTAATATCAGCAGTGGAGCACCTTGCAAATCCTGGTGCCGGAGAACTTTTTCTGCAAGATATAAAACTGTCAATAACAAAAACTTTATCATGCCATTAAAGTATATCTAGACCTAATACTATTAAGTAAAGAGCTTACCTAATGCAGATTTTGAATCTTCAAAACGAGATGGAGTATTTGCGTCAACAACATAAATGACAGCATGGGCTTCTTCATAATATTTCTCCCAAATTGAACGAAGACCGGGCTGACAAAACAAACAATAGTCTAATCAGAGCACAACCTGAAGGATATAAGCTCCTCAAAGACTTCTGAGAGCATTGCCAATTTAAATGAGTATAATGAAGATCCAGTAAAATTTGAGAAAGTGCTATAAATTCATCGCCACAAGCAAATATATTTGTACCAATTTGTCCAATTTCATGTCACCTGAACTCTCTTATTTATTTATGTATGACATTCTCTATGAAGTAAATATCCCAATATTTTTATAGTTCATGAGAGAAAATAGGTTTAACAACCAACTATCAAGTAAACTCTTCATTTAAAAAAGCATTATTTGCATATAAAATTTGCGAACTATGATAAAACTTGTGGTTTGTTGTAATTCTTTTTTTAATAAGAAAAAAGAGTAAAGGCAGAACGCGAAGCTATTCAAGATTAAGTTCAACTTAGCTGAGTTACAGCAGGCCAAATAGATAATAGATCAAGTTAACCAAAGAAAAGTTAGTTCTTTGAGATTCAGACCATAGACCATATTCAATCAGGCAAAGCCAATAATAGGTTTGCAAATACTTCTAAACATCCATTACTTAAATAATTACTTCATCAATATTTGGCATCTGTATTGACTGTATACAGAACAATGCCTCATGAGTCATGACACTCTCAACTGACATGAAGCAGATAAACAACACATAATCACATAAAAAAAAGGAAAATTTGGGAATAAATACCTAGTTTCGAGGCGTTTTTGAAAATAAATACCTAGATTCGATTTTATTTTACTTAAATACCTAGTTTTGGCCAAAAGTTTGAAAATCACTACCAACTAACGGAACCTTGCAAATTCTGTTWGTTTTCGGTTAAACATTGTGGGGCCCCCACTTGCTTCTCTTCTACCACCCCAAAACCGCCATTGTCACCACACCGTGCACCATCACCACCTCCACTACCACATGTAAACCCCCACTCCACCACCACCAATTATACTACTTGCCGACGCTACTATTCGCCCCCACTCCGACAGCCACCCACCACAATTTCAACCGCCAATTCGACAAGCCACCACCACAAGACCAAAATCCGACCAACCACCTACCACCATTTCGACCACAATTCGTCACCAACTCACCACCATTCCGACCAGCCACCACTACATTTCGACCAAAAAAAATCCACCAGCCACCAATTCATTTTCTGGTTGCAAAAAAAAAAAAAAAATCCATAACTGACTAAGAACCCCATTATCATAAATCAACAACTTTGAAGGCTTCAATCAGGATGAACCCAGCAAAACGGCCCTCAAATCCCAGCAAAAACGTCCAAATTTCGGCCCCAAAATGCACTAATAACTCAAGAAACAAGTAAACTATCAACCACTAGCTTTAGTTCGTGAATAAACAAGCTTGAATTGAAATGAAAAATGCCCAGAAAATGGACCCAAATCACACCAAAAATTCGTTTGGGTGCAATTAAGGAGGAAACAAAATGGAGAAAGATGAAGAAACAAAAAAAGAAGAAAAAGGAACAAGGAGGAACAAAATGAAGAAGAGTAATCGTGGTAGAGGAGAGAGAATTAAGGGAAAAAGAAAAAGGGCAAAATCGTCATTTCATCCAACAATCCTGTTAATTTGTGTCCGTTACGTTGGTAGGATTTTCAAACTTTGGGCCAAAACTAGGTATAAGGTAAAATAAAATCGAATCTAGGTATTTATTGTTCAAAACCTTCGAAACTAGGTATTATCCCAAATTTCCTAAAAAATTATAGGAAAACGTTATGGCTATTTCGGTACTTGGCAAAATGATAAGCATACCTGGCCACCCAAGTCCCCAGAACACAAGTTTGGAATTTCCAACTTCAATACGGCCGATGTGAGCCCCACAGTTGGAACAATGGCTCAGGTGGAAAGGCCTTCCAAGTTCAAGTTAATGGTTCTCAGCTCTCCAATAAAGTTCTGCAAAGAGATATAGTCAAGAGTTTATACTAAAGAGCATATATAATTAAGAATAATAGACTGAAAATCAACATAAATGTGACTACAAAAAATGAAACAACCAGAAATAAAATTCAAAGAAGAAAGTACACAATATATGATGGAGAGTCAAGTGAAAGCTAAGCTGAACTGTACTTATCCAACCCTTCCAACTGTTACTTTGTGATCAATCCCAACCTACAGTAGCAAGTGTTTGTGGTTGGGGTTTAAGATAATTTCCTCCTCCCCTCAACCAACCGGGACCATCTCAACTTATGATGTGTAAGGAACATAAAGAACAAAGGTAATTATTTGAGCTCAATATCAGACAAAGTTGGATAAAACGACAAGTTAGGCATTAACATGTAACGTGAACCAATAGCTCAATGGCATAGCCAAAACCCCAGAAATGATCGTCCCTAGAATGAAGCTATACATTCACAAGAAAAAAGTGCAACAAATACTTGTGATTCATCAACCAAAGCCCTGTATCGGAATTCAGAATTAGAAGAAATACAGAATCTACTATCCGTCAAAGGAAAGATAAGTACCGTGTCCCACCTGTCAATACCAAAAGAATAAGAACATGAAATTCTGTCTTGCTAAACATGTACTTCCAGAACCCATACATAAGAGAGAACATTCGCCGCCTTTTCTTGTGGTAGTTAGCTCGCTACTTCTCTTACACTAGTAAGAGCTTGAGAAAGTGTTGATGCCCAAGCATGTTCCTCTCCACACTTGTGGGGCTAAAGACAATTAAACAAGGAACTGAGTACTAGAAAGAAAAAATAGAAACATTACAAAGACAACACATAAATAGATAAAATATAAAACAATTATAATGTATTCAGATCTCTTAAAGTTGTTGCAAATTCTTGAAGAACAGACAACCAAGTGGTATATGACAGATTGAAGCGCAATTTAAGCACATGAATGCAAAACAACCATTGAACTTCAACTACAGATCACAACAATGCATACAAGAACTGCAGATACTGGTCAATCAGCCGAATAAAATGAATAAAATTTATTGGAAACCTAAAACCCCCCAGAACCTCAGAAGTATGAAAAGCGCTTCTCAATAAAATCGATGCCATTTATGACCAGTAGCACACAACAAAAAATATTAAAAAAAAAACGATAATGGAAGTAACTGAGTAATCTAATCAACCATGAATAAGCTCTCTGCATTTAAGGAACGCCCAATTGACTGATATAACAGTAAACGCAGCAATTTAATATTGTTCGATGATCACACAGTAGAAATAATTCCTCACCACAGCAAACAACATCAGCAAACAGATATGCCAATTTACCAATATAACAAACGATTTCTTCGAGCAGATAACAATCTAGCGTCACAAGGATGAAAAAATGCTTTAACAATCATATCGAGTTCAAATCAAAAAAGAGCAACATTTCATTAGTAAGCGTAAAAAAGAAGTTAATCGCAAAATGCAACAAAATCATTCATCCACAACAAAATTCAATTTATCCACAAATCAAATCGTGAGATTCAAGTTGAAATTGAAATTCCGACCCCAAAAAATTTCAATCGAAGGAAATGAAACTCGCAAATTGTCAAAATTAAAACAGTGACTCGCAACAAATGGAATCCAAAGTTAATGCAAATCATAATTGGATAATCGAAAATAGTTGAAGAAGAAGGAAAGACGATGTTAGCGAGAGAAAGAGGAGAGAGAAAGGTTACCTAAGAAGCATGAGCAAATGGAAGCTGGTACTTGGAAATCGCCGCAGTGGTTGCAGAACCCCAAACAGAAATTATACTGCTGTCTGGCTGTCTGGCCAGATTCTAGTATATGACATCAACAGTTACAATTAGTATTTCTTTGGGACAAGAATAATTACAAGTAGCGAAGGAAATCGCTTGTTTAAACCCGTTTTATTATGGAAAATTACTAGTTTTTTATGCACGCGATGCGTGCGACTTTATTTCTATCTTATATTGTTTTAGTGTTTCGAGAAGTTTATGCATGTGATTTTCTTATAATTTATTATTGTTTTTCCAAAAATCTAGTCTTGATTTTTTGAAATTAAGTCTTGTTTATTTTATGAGATAAAAATAAAATCATCATCAAGTTGCACATAAATTGAAAAAACATTGGTCAATTACTATTTATTGTAGTCTCGTTTTTATTTATGTATTGAAACTCAACATTTTGTTTTACTTATGTATATCTAATATCTATTATACGCGTTGCAAAATACTAAAAAAAATCGATGGAGAGAAAAAAACATTAAAACATAGGTACTTGGTGTAAAACTAAAACCTATTTCCCCTATTATATGTAGTCATTTTAACTTGTATCCCTTATTTATTAGAAAATTTTATCCATCGTAATTTTTTTTCCACTTCATTTATATGAGAGTCAATTTAAACATTCAATTCAATAATTTTTTGTTTTACTATTACCTCATTAATGATGAGAAACTTTCTTTTTTTAATTTTATAATTTGAGTGAAGTATGCTTTAATTTGATCCTAATTTATTTTGTTTTTATGTTGATTACAGGTTACATATTTGGCAATGATTTTTGAATTATATGTAAGATTAATTGTGGAATTGATTATGTTATATTTGGCAATTTATTTGAATTTTGTGTTGACTACATATATAAGTGAAGGGTATTTTTGTATTTTCCAAGGGGGGACACCATTGCTCCCCCTTGGCTTATATAATAGAGATTACTAGTTCATATCAGATATGAACTTGTTATCCTTATATCGGAGGGTAATAAAGTAATTTCGGCAGTGTTTGACTGATGATTCCGTTTTGGTATGACGTTGACCCCGTTAGAGCTAACTATTGTATTTGAAGTCAGTTGTTGTTGTTAACCTTGGTTAGTTGGTTCCCTTATTTCCGCCCAAACACTCCTCTTCGTTGTTTGTTTTTCAGTTTCAATCGGACACTGCTCTGCACCCCATGTTTGAGAAGTTTGTTCAATGGCCGATTCAGTTGCATACGACGATTGACGAGTAGTTATGTTCATCATACCTGTTGTAATGGTCTTTGCTCGGTGTGTGGTTTGCATGTAAGTAATATTTTGTGCTCCAATTCATTATTTTTAGGGTTTTGATATTTGTTGTTAATTTGGCTTAGTACTCAAGTTGTTGTTTTCGAATCCGTGCTCCAACTTTCGTGATTCATTCGGTTGAACTATTGATTTTGTTATTGCAAAATAGTTTTGGCCTCTGGATGTTCTTGCTATTAAAGTCTAACTTGAATTGTAACATAATTAATGTTTTCGTGATTCTGTTGCTCAAATGGTGTCATTAATTTGTTAATATTTTGGTTAATTACAGAACAATTTTGAATTGGATGGTTTGTAGGTTGTTTGGGGTAGCTAAGTGTGACTCGGTATTTGGAAGACCACATAATGGTTATACTTCAACACGTCTGTTTACTGTTTAATAAATTTGAAAATAATTGTGATTATTGTTTGTTATTGTATTGCCTCAGGACACTTTGTATTCAAATTTGGATATTTCCAAATCATATGAAGTCTGTATGTGGAACTTCTGTTATGAGGGAGCCTGGTGTCCTTGATCTTAACAACCCTGCAGTTGTACATGGAATTGAAGATGATTTTGAGGACTGTGATGATGTTGGGCGAATTGGACATGAGCAACAGAATTCATGTTATAAGGTTTACTCCTAATTCATTCAAATAAGATGTATTATTGGTTTGACTTGCTAGTATTTTGCATGTAATAGGATGTTTGCATTTTGTGTGTTGATGCAGAGGATAAGAAGTGATGGCGCAGAATCAGTTAATGACAAAGCGTTTGAGGTATGAGCAATGTGTGTTTTTTTGGTACTAGTTTTATAAACTGAGTTGGTATCTCTATGACAAATTTTGCTTGATTGTTAACTGGTTTGATGCAGCAATGTGTATCTAGTATGGGTGCAAATGTTGAAGAGTTGGGTGAGGTTGTTAGGGTGCGAAAGACATCACGACAAAGGGTTAGTTACTTGAAACTCTATTGGTATAACACACATTATTTTTTACAGCAATATATATAGATATCAGTCTCAGTCACAATTTATCTGTTGGTGAAATATTATTATTTGTTGTTGTTGTTTTGTTGTTGTTGTATTTGTTATTCTACATTTTAAAAGGAAATAGTAAAAACATACTTGAAACCTTTGAAAAATAGGAAGAACACTTGGGCTTACTGATTTTTTTTTTTTGACAGCGAGCGAATGTGAGGTGTAGCGTTGAGAGGTTTGGTAGGATTTGTTCATCGTTCGATGATTGTAGGAAAAGGTGGGTGAAGGAAATGGGATTTGGTGGGTTGCTTCACTTAGTTAACTTGAATTTGCCAAGGGCTTTATGTTATTGGTTAATGAGTTAGGTGGACCCTGTGAATGAGTTGCTGATTGTCGGTGGTAAGAGTTACAGAATCTCAAGTAATCAGGTTCGGTGGATATTAGGTCTTCCCAAAGGTAAATTTCGTGTTCCTGTGAAATATGAAACTGAGGAGTCGAGATTGAGAGTGGTAGAGTTTGAGAATAGGTATTCTGAGAGTCGTAGAGTTGTTAGTAGCAAGGGTGATATTGTGAGTAAGAGGGTTTTAGTTGTAAATCGRAATTTGGTTGATAGGTTGATGTYGCCTTATGAGGAGGRTGATTCATTGGASTTSAAGATGTTGTTTYTGTTAGCGTCATTGCAGCTTGTTCTTTCACCGACCCAGTGTAGTAGAGTTCCAAAGGAGTTGCTGGGTGCTTTGAGTTGTGTGATACAATGTCGTGCGTATAATTGGTGCGAATTTGTTGTTGAAAAATTGTTGAGTAGCGTCAGAAGGTTTCGCAGGCAGTTCTATAGTGATGGTTACGCAGGTGGCTGTGGTGGTTGCACGTTGTTTCTTGCGGTAAGTGTGGTCTTTATTTGTTGAAAATTGGATTTTTTTATTTTTTCTTCGCGTTTGTGATGTTGGACACATTAAGCTTGGCACAGATCTTGTATTTGGATAGGCTTGATCGCAATGGTGCCGTACCAAGGGTGAAGGTTTGGACAAATGCAGAGTTGATGAATGCTTGTCTTGCTGACAAACCCTGTGATGAAGTGGACTTCGGCCATGTTGGGGTATGTGTTAGGTGTTATATTTGTTTGTTTTATTTAAGACTGCTTTTGTTACCCAAGATATTCACCGTTGTTGATTGGGTTTTATTTTCTTTGTTAAGGTGTTAGACGTGGCTTATGGTGAGCGACACCCGCGCGATGCTAGAGATGCTGACATCCCATCTGATGCGGATGACCTTTTTAACTAAGGTGGTTTTGTGACGATCTGTCTTGTAAAACATATTGGCAGTTATGATTGACATAAATAGTATTTGCTGGATTTCAATGTTTAGTGTTTTAGATGTATTCAGTTGGAATTAGGTTTTATGTGAATTGTACTTATGATTTTCGTACCATATAAGTTTWGGACCTAGGTGGCTCTTGGGCCTCTTTCTAACTTAGGCAATTGTTATCTGTTGGGCCTTATTTATGTCATGTTTCAGCAGGCTTCTCTTAATTGCATTGCTATGTTGTTGTTAATGGGCCTTTTTTTTATATCAGAGACCATTATTTAGGAAGTTATTCCTGATCTGGTGAGGCCCATTTTGTTAACCTGATCTGCTGAGGAAGTTAATCCTAATCTGCTGAGGCCCATTGTGTTCTGTTTGTTTACCTAGTAGGTCCAAGATCACAAATGTATTAGTTAAATATTGCAATTCCCTTAGGTAATAATAAATTTTAACTAATATGCTACTGTTGGTTGTCGTTAAGTTGTATTTAAGTTGATAGTAATTGTGTCTCAATTACAACAACATAGGTATCTCTAACTAACAACTTTTACAGAAAAGAATGTTTGTAATAAATATTTTTATTTAAAAAAATATGTTCAAAATAGTACAACAATGATCTTGTATTTGGAAATGAAGAGCGTCTTGAGGTGAAAATCTTTGACCCTATAGTAAAAAAAAAACAAATTTTGTTACATTTCCGATTGATATTTGAGGAATATTTTTGATTTGCTTGAAGGATTTTAAGTGGTGATTGATCCATACACCATACATGGTAGGTAGTATCCATACATGGGTTTACTAAATGAACAATAAGTTTACTAAAGTTTTGAAACATGTTAATTCATTCATTACATCAAAAGCAACTGCTTTGGATTGATGAAAACCATGATACAAGGGTTTTCTAAATTAATCTACTAAAATACGGGCATAGTAGCAAAAGATTAATATGTCAAGTACAACCCAAAAACTTAATACGGAACTCCCCTTAACAACATACCCAACCCGTTAGCTATTTTAAACAGACCCAAGTATCAAACCCAAAAGTAATTTCTAAACGTACAACCATACAACATAGATTCATCCTACCCAAAGCAAATAAGCACCATAGCAAGCTAGAAGTCTGAGGATCCTAGTGTCCCTGAAGACTGGGCGGGATCCTTGCTACGACAGTAAATAATGTCCTCATTCATGAAATCTCCTTCAGCAACAGTCTTGTGTGAACGACGGATGTCACCCCCATTGTAGACTAGGACAAATGTTTCTGGATCCTTCTCAGCGTACTTTGCCCACAATTGGTGGAGCTCCTCCATGGTCATTGTCAGTGGTGCCATTTGTTGGAGGTTGAGTTGGTTTTGTGGCATCAAGTCTTGGATTGTAAGCAAATTGTATCTAGTGTCAACATTGATGAATGGATCCTGCAATTGGAAGATTGTTTTGCGATGTAACTTTTATAATTCGTGTTCATGATAATAATACTGAACTTGTTTCAGGTTCGTAATTTATAAAAATGACGTCAACAATGCAATGAACATAAATCACATAAACTTTGGAGTATCTGTCTGAGATAAAACTTTGAATATGACAGAATAGTTTATCACATAAATCACATAAAATTTCGATTAAATCACATAAATCTTTGTAATAAATCACGTAAAACTTAGGAGTTTATCACATAAATCACATATAATTTTGGAATAAATCACATTAAACTTTGGAGTTTATCACAAAAATCACAGTAAACTTTGCAATAAATCAGATAAATCACAGTAAATTTTTTAAAAAATCACAGTAAACTTTGCACTAAATCACATAAATCACATTAAAGTTTGCAATAAATCACAGTAAACTTTGCAAAAAATCACATAAATCACATTAAACTTTGCAATTAATCAAAGTACAATTTGCAAAAACTCACATAAATCACACTAAACTTTGCAATAAATCACACTAAACTTTATTAAACTTTGCAATAAATCACATAAAACTTTGGAATAATTCACATAAAACTTTGGAATAAATCACATAAATCACATTAAACTTTGGAATAAATCACATAAATCACATGACACTTTGCAATAAATCAACAATTCCAATATAACATAAGTTACTTCAGTTTGGTATTCCATCTTACCATTGATTATTCTATTTTACTTTCAAAAAAAAAAAATGAAACAACAACAATTGTACTACAAGGTTGATTACTTCAGCTCAAACGTTGTTCTACTTAAGACAAAAAAAAAACATATATCCACAAATATAAAAGTGTATGAAAACTTGATCGTAAATTTAGTCGTTACTTACCACCCCCGCTACAAATATCTTGTCTCCATCCTCCAAGCCATTATCCTCAACCGTGCTGTGCTTGTTCAGCTCCTTTCCATCCTTGAGGAGTTTGATATCATGTGGGCACATGTCGATGCACTCGGCGTAATGCTTGCTAGGATACCTTAGTGAGGTGGATTTTCTCATCACGAACGACAATCCAGTGTCCCCTCGGTTCGAGCTCATCAATGTTATATTGATGTCTTCCTTATGTTGTCCAATGAACATGTATTCTTGACCATTCCTGAACTTTGCACCAGAGCAGTTCCCCTTTGCCGTTGACTTCTTCTTGGGCTTGTAATGCACCTTGCATTTTCGTTTTTTCTCCACTTGGGTACTTGTTAGGCTTGGAACAACCTCAAAGGAAACCGTCCGTGGTTGTTGGGAGGCTGGAGCTGCACCCAAAGTGTTGTCTGAATCGCTTACGATGTTTATGATAGAAGTCCCATGTGTTGGTTGTCCGGTTGTGTTTTGATGATGGGTTGTTGAATTGTTTTCCACATTTGGTTGGCTTTTTCTCAAATTTGTTGGAGGAAAGGGACTGAAGTCGATCTCTCGACATACGGGAGTTTTTGTTGGCTTTTCTGGTGGTGATGAAACAGAATTCCCAGAGTTGGCCATTGTCGTTCTAGATATGCTCTAAGGTGGATGAAGAGTAGTGAGAGGTGGTTGGTGGTGTTTTGTCTTTCCAATTGTTACTGGCAGGGATAGAGTTTGATGGACCTTGGTATATGTAATGGAAAAGGATGATGACTTTGTTTTTAATTTTTTAATTTAGGGCCCCTGTTGCTTGGTCTTACCCATTGGTCAAGGATTGGTAATGCATTGGGATGGAGCAAATCACTTGTAATATTTTTTGAATAAGAGTATTGAGCAGTCCACTGATGGACTTTGCTAGTCTTCTGAGGCATTAGAGTAGTCTCATACTGTATTGATGAGTGGCTTTTTTATTTACCTTACCTCTTTTAATGTTTGGTTACTGACAGGTGGATATTTTATTTGTTCCTTACGTTACCTATTTTGTTGATTGGGGAACGGTTCAGCCAAGCAAAATTTTAAAGGCAAAACAAGGATAAATTCGAAAGCCCAACTAATTATATTTTTTTGTGGTGGAGTCATATTTTTTAAGTTCGTAAAATTATGAAATATATATTTGTCCTACGACTAGACTGCATTAAAAATGTAGTGTGACTTTGTTAGGAAAATAAAATTTTATAAAAAATTATTTTAATTAAAATATATATTACAAAATATTTTTACATGTCTTTATAATACGTTATGAATTTTCATCATTCAATTACTTTAAGTGCTGAAATGTTTGCATTCGTTTGGGGCCGTTTGTTTAACCTTGAATTATGTTATGTGAAAATGAGTAAGTGATTAGTATGAAGTTGGTCACTTACATCTTAAATTTGTAATTACATTGGAATTCAGCCACTTGATATTTTTTGTTTTCGGTAGTATGTGGTGAAGGTGGTATTTGTCACCATCATTTCATTTCTTACACAAGCCCACAATTTTGAGGCTATCTCTTAGGGATGTCAGGCTTTGTAACCTGTCAATTGCTTTGGGCTACGTTTGATGTCTTTTTCCTCCTTTTATTTGGTGTTTATACCATCACGTTAACACCATCTATATGTTATACTGTAAGACAAACGGATTAACGTGACGTTTACATTGTTCGCTCCGTCTTTCGATAATTTGATTGTACAGTTTTATAACAATATTTTATATTATTTTAAAAGATTTATTTGAAAAATCGTAACTTATAAATACTTCTTATAATATCCAACATATCATAGTAAAAATTGTTAAAAAATGATATCAAAGCTATATTTCCGTATACTAATTTTGTGTCTCATAAAATTTTTTATCAATTAATAATGCGTGTTTCACTATACTTATGTCAAAGTAAAAACCATATATTATAATGTAGACTTAAATCGGTCGTTATCTTAAATGATGCTCTTCTATAGAAAGATTTTATGAATAAAGTTAATAAACAACGTTGAATAATATTATTCGGTGAATTAAATTACTCGGTATGTTGGATTTAAGTTGATGGTATTACAACTTTAGTTATAAAGTAGTGTTGGTACGAATCATACGATGTAATCTATTATTTTGGTGGCTAACGTGTAACAATTTACATTTAAATGTTAAACCAAAATAGTATGGTAATAATGATTAGGGGATTGAGGGATTTAGGTGTTGGGTTTAAGGTTTAAGGGTTCACGGTTTCAGTGCTTCAGGGTTTATGGTTCAGGTGTGTTATGGCCTTAGGGTTTAGGGGTTATGGTTTGCCATTGTATAGGGTGTTAGGGTTTAGGGTTAAGGGTTTAGGGTTTAGGGTTAAGGGTGTAGGGTTTAGGGTTTAGGGTTTAGGGTTTAGGGTTTAGGGTTTTAGTGTTTCAGGGTTTATGGTTTGGGATAGTAGGGTTTAGGGTTTAGGGTTTAGGGTTTATGGTTTAGGGTCAAGGGTTTAGGGATTTCGTATGTTGACTACCTGTTCCCATCGTTACTAGTTATTTCTTGCAAGCTATTTTTGCTGTGCTCAAATTTAAAAATAATTCATTGTGTCTTTAATTTGAAATCACAAACGACGAATTGAAATTACATTGAAAAATGATTTGCATATATCAATTTATATATCAATTTATATATCAATACATGTAAGACGTTATTGTAACTTGAATCTTGTAAAACTTTGTTGAGCATTGTCTTGAACAAAATATATATTGTTATTTATTGATCTAATGTATATGACAAATTTGATCTTATATTGATCTCAAGCAACAACATCACCTTTGTTCTTTATTATGCATAACATTTACCATATTGTTCCATAAGAATGTAGGTTGACCTCAAGGTTTGACTTATAATTCTATTCCTATTCAAAGCATTCGTTCTTCTTCCATATTACAAATGCTTTTTTAAAGGAAAAAGGTAACCGTTTATTAATCAATAACCTAAAATAATTCCTTAATATAAAAATTCAGTGTACATTAATCCTATATTCATATGTCAAATCTTATATCTTTATAAATAGGAAAAATGGAAACTAATAATCCCACCGGCCTTTTGGTGGTCTGCTCTCAATAATCCGATCTTAAAGTAATCACAAAATAATCTCAACTTTAAGGGTGGTCTTCCCAAAATAATCTGAACTCTTATTTTTGTTGCTTTTGTTAATCCATTTTTGGCTTGTTCTATGTAAGAAAATGAGAGTTCAGATTATTTTGGGAAGACCACCCTAAAAGTTGGGATTATTCTGTAATTACTTTGAGGTCGGATTATTGAGAGAAGACCACCAAAAGGTGGGATTATTAGTTTCCATTTTTCCTTATAAATAATATTTGAATGTATTGGAAAAATACTAATGTACCACAAATTTGATCGTAATTTAATTTACAGGCTCCTTTTTGTTACATTAGAATACCACTTGTCAAAGATGCGAATTTTATTAATCACCACATCTAAACGTCATTGTGTCGATTTTCAATTGTCGATTGTTTATTAGAATTTGTCGTTCCATTTTAAATATACAAATTCACAATAAATGAGAAGAATGAAATTACCATACTTTTATATACTTGAAATGGATTGGATACTTTTTTATACCTGAAATGCCATACTTTTTATTACTTGTATATTATAAATTTTTAATTTATTTACTAATATTTGTACATGTCTACCGTAGCAAATATGAATGCACAACTAATTAATATTATACCATGCTTAACATTTATTACATTTTTAAAATTCATTTTGCGTTTATTAATTCAATTAAATTTAAGCATTCATCACAGTATAATTGTCCAATCTGCCGAACTAACTATAATTGAACCTTGTGAAAATACAATTAGTACTATTGCAATTTTAAAATGCACAATTCTCATTGGTGGGTGTCCCTCTAACATGGATTGTCTACATGGCAACATCAACACCACCTATTCATTATGAGGGATTGATGAGTTGTAAAATTCTAGATCGTTGGATGCTTAAGATACATAAAGTCATTGTTTCCCGGGAAAATTCCAAAACACACATGTTCTTTAAAATACAAAATTGATGTAAAATTTTTTTGACTCCCACCATAATATTGAATCTGCACACTCTTTAAATTTAGTTGTTCTATGCAACCATTGCCAACACTCCTACTGTAATCTCAAAGGTTACCAACAATGACAACATATGAGGCCTCTCACAAATTAACCATACCAGTCCCAAAAAAACCACAAATTAGCCCTCCTTCAATCACTTATATGAGTAAGCTTAATAGATCCGGGTCTGAAATAAATTTCAAATTGTACGAGTACTATGTCCAAACACCCGTTTCACTAAGGGTACTAACTCCAGAGAAAATCTATGAAATAGTATGTTACCCGAATGGTCATTGTAATTTTGACATGAAAGGGTTGAAAATGGCGTCAACGACAGATGGGAACACAACAATCGTTCCTGCTCACCTTCCAAATTTCACGGATATGCACGGGATGCTTGACCTCGAAGTGTTGCAAAACAAATTGGAAGTTACAGCGTTGGAAGACCACCTCGTTCATCATTCTGCCTCCAAAATTTTCGACTATATACAAGACCCTCCTCTACAATTAGATTACAACTCACCAATATTTTGTTTAACTAACGAAGAGGTTGCCTTACAGATTGGTTGCTTCTCTGATGCGTTGCAGGTGTTTACAATTACAAATCAGTTGAAGCTGCTCGAAATACAAATTCGCATGTGTAGGTTAATTTGCCATCAACTAGTTCATGCGCACCACATCAACATTAAGACGACTCAGACCGAAGTAAAGCTCTTGGAGGATCAACAACATATGGCCATTTGGAATGCACGGGGGGTATCGAGACCTTCCTTTCGTAAAAATTTGGACAGGCTAATGGAACTCCACAAACCGGTTATCATCTTGATTACAGAGAGTAGGATTTGCAAGGATAACATGAAATCAATATTTGAGGACCTGGATGCCAATTGGGATTTTGAGGCGGTTGATTGCATTGGAATTTCTCAGGGTGTTGTGATGTTGTGGAAGAAGGGTTTTTTGGAGGTTTCAGTAAATGACAACTACGGAGGGAATCACATTGCTATCATGGGGAAAGCAAAGGTAACAATGGTTAAGTTTCATGGTTACATTTTGTTAATTTTGTTACTTGAAATTAATGTGTGAGTTAATTTTTTGACTAGTCAATTTTTAAACATCAACTTGTTTCCTTGGGCAGGGAATGGAAAATGAATGAAGGTATGCAGCAACAATGGTTGTTTTTCGATGGGTTGAGTTAGGCCCGATTAGTTGTATTTGGTGCCATTATTATTTGCATGTTATTTGGTTTGTTGGCCTATTGTTTTCTTTCAGTTTGTTTTTTGGACTAGTTGTTATAATTATGGTTACCTGTGGAATACAAAGGTGGACAATCAAATTAATGCACTAGTTCTATAATTAATGTAACTCCCTGTGGCCATTATTACCAATGGAGGTTTATTAATAAATGGTATGTTAAAAGTTATAGTTGTTTGATAGTAATTTTACTGTTGCTAGTCGAGTATATAGTGGTGAATTGGGTTAGTTGAGCTACCATTTTTTGTCATCAATGCTTATTCATTTGAGTCTCTATAAAACGTTGTGATGCCTTTCCAAGGAATCCCAAGCTTTCCTCCATAATTTTGGTTGACCTCTGATAAACCATTGCTCACAATCAAATTCATTCACTATAGTTGCACATATGCATGGCGCATCTAAATTTCAATTCATGGTGTACGCCTATTGATAGGTTACTAAATTGGGGATTCAAAACGGGAAATGTTTACGAGATATGTGGCGAGAGTGGTGCGGGTAAAACACAAATATGCTTACAATCCATGTTAACGGTGCAATTGCCAAACGAGGTTGGCGGAGTTGAAGGTTCATGTATATACATACACACTAATGGTAAGTTTCCGATACGAAGATTAACTCAATTATCTAACTACATTTCAAACATGTTTGGGTTTGTCGACAACCCAATGGAAAATATCACAGTAAAAAAAGTATATGATGTTCAGGAATTACGAGGTACACTTTCTCAATTAGAAGGTATTCTTAGTAATACCTTGCGATCGTCTATGCCTTGTAGATTGCTAATTTTCGACTCCATTGCTGCTATATGTAGATGTGTTTATGGTAACACTGCTACTGACTTGGTTGCCCGTAGCAGTTTCTTAAACTACTTCGGCACAAAGGTTAGTCTATTTGCAAGGCGTTTCAATCTCGTAGTAATCCTAGTTAACGAGGTATCGGATGTTATTGGAATCAACAGACCAGAATTTATCACGTTTTCAACAAGCGGTCGTCTGGTAACCCCTGCATTGGGCCCTGAGTGGTCCCGTTGGTTGTCAACTAGAATTTTCTTGAGCATTGAAATCCAATTAAATGGCGAAATAAAAAGGTACGCTAAAATATATAACGACACGACAGGTCAAACAGAGTACTTCACAATCACCTCGGACGGTGTATTGTAAGGGTAGGCAAACGCTTTGTCCCAGGAGGTTTGAGTAAAAATTAGAAAAGTCTTAAGGTTTGTTATCGAAGTTGAATGTTGCTTTATATGTATGACCTCTTTGTTGTTGGAGGTTTTAAAGGCTTAGGATGTTTTTTAGTTTCATGTAATCGTCATTACCAAAAATCATGTATATTTTTGGTTATTTTGGAATGCTAAACCTTGCGATTTATTAATTAAAGATAACTTAAACATAAATTCAGTAATGTATTATTTTTTCATGTTATCAACTAAGCCCAAATACACATACTAACTAAATCCTTGGACAACTACATGAAAAAAATGATTCACGAGGCCCAATTTTAAAGGATATGTACGGCATTTTGCCAGTCCATTTCATGTGACTGGCAGCTGGGCCATTCCAAAACCCACCAAATAAATGCAAAATAAGGCTCAGATGGATTGTTATCTAACATCATAGTGGGCTTACACCGCACTGGGCTTCTCACAAGTTTTGTCCAACAACCTAATAAGGCTCACATACAACTATAGACATGGGCTACTTGAAAGTGGAGTTCAAATTTTTTACAAAGTTCTCCATGCCCAAAATTTAGAACACACAACTTACAAAACA
This sequence comes from Bassia scoparia, assembly GCA_008642245.1. Taxonomy (NCBI): domain Eukaryota; kingdom Viridiplantae; phylum Streptophyta; class Magnoliopsida; order Caryophyllales; family Amaranthaceae; genus Bassia; species Bassia scoparia. The sequence goes on from SNQN01000163.1 coordinate 58,259, forward strand.
ACACAATTCTACTAATTCAGCAAGTAATCACCCTTTCACATGAATAAATCAACCTTACATGACCAACCAGCTATCACTTGAGATGCATCACAGTAACAACTTCAACCTCTACACGATTTTCACACACAATATTACAACTTGGTGCACTACTACAAGCTAACCAGCAATGGTCTGGGAAATATCTGATATGAGAAATAGAACTCAGATTGATGAATCCTTTTTCTTGGAAAGAAATTTTAATCGGACTTATAACACATACCAGATTTAACAATCCTTATTCCAGCCCAAAAATATTTTTACCCTTCTAATAACACTTACCAGATTTTACAGACTTTTGCATATTGTAAGTAATCTCACGTCCTCGCCAAAGCTAACCGCCAATGGTCACACCGTTCCTCGAAGCGAATTCATCTTCCACCTCTACACGCTGACTACTTTCACCTGGTCCATCTGAAAAGGTAACGGTTTTCCTTCTCTTCACCTATTACACAGACCAACGACAACACATGCTCATATTATTGTGAGCGACGAACTAACTAACAATCAAGTTATTATAACAAATATGGCAATGATTCTAAACATTTGACAAACATACCGACATCTTTGTAGGTCCAACCGGTGGACTGTGATCCATTTCAACCGTTAACTATCAAAGGACCCAAAACCAATAAAATGATTAATACAGTAGTCTTAAACCATGTTTATGAATTCAAATTTCACAAAAATTAAATATTTGAATACCTGCTCGCCTGCGGTCCCATCCTTCCGTGGTCTGCCCCTCTTCTTCTTCTCCTTTAAAACTGCTACCGTCTCGCCAACCTCARATCCTYCCTTAGGCATATTTTTCACTACCCATCCTGTTTCACATAACGTTTTAAACCGGGTTGCCCTTGGTCGACCTCTTTTTTTCGGTATTTGCGGATCGACTATGTGAATCTTCGTATGTAGAGCGCTAGTTGGAGTACCACAGACGTTTTGACTAGTTTGGGAAAGGTTACATGGCGAATAGTTGTCCCTCGGACTTGAGAGAGAAACGTCAGGCCTAGAATTTGCTGTGATGTTGACACCATTGGAAGACGCAATTGACTTTGACCTTCGTTCATCGTCACCAACTGAATTTTCATTTGGTCCGTCCGCCCCGACACCATCACCGTCTTCCTCGGCTCTTACTGCACGCACTTCTTCGATACTTTTTTTAAGTGTCCGAATCACCATCCTGGTACACCTTTCAGACATTGCAGCTTCGTTAGACAACTCATCAAACACTGACACCATGCGATCTAGTCGTGCTACGTTGTCTGTCCTAGACATATCATGAAAAGCAACTCTAACAGAGGTATGCCTACGGAATACATCTTTCCGCCATCTTCGCAAAATGTAAGACGCCGGTATGTTCTTTATGTGTAGTTTATCAAACAACCGGATCAAATGACGGCACATTATGCCATCTGTCTCAAACATCTTACAAGAACAAGTGCCGAACTGTGTCTCCGTGTTGAACTTCAAGTAATAGTATGTATGATCATCGAGGAGAACTTCAAAGTTGAACTTTTTGTTGCCATCGGACTCGGGGTCATCATTATGTTTTTTCCTCTTAGGCTTCACCCAAACACGATCGTCGACTAAAAATTCCATGTTTTTGTCATCCAACTGCCTCTCATCATTCATGCTTACATATGTCACCCTCTCGCACTGCACTTGTAGAGTCCTAAATTTACTCGAGGTGTATATCTTCCGGAACATCCTTTCAGCTGCATAACCCGTCGAGTATCCACGCGAGCATTTTGCGTTGGTATCATCAGCAAACTTTTCCTCTTTGATACGACTCTCAACAGCGGCAATGTACTTCTCCCCAAAGTCACAAAACATAGTGTTCGGACCAACAAACTTGTCAAAAAAATTGTGTATACTCTCAACTCTTTGGGTCGAACGCATTCCGGCCCAAAAAAAATCACTCATAAAACTAGGAACCCACATGTGGCGCTCCACAAACAAATTATTCAACCACTCATTAGATTGAAGTTCATACTCATTGATTACCACTGCCCAACGATGATCAAATTCGGTTTCATTTTGACTATTGTAAACAACATCTAGTAAATCGTCTCTGATTTCTTCGTACCTATGACAATGCCCAAAAATAACAACAAACAAAACAAATCTTAATTAAACAAAGCAACTACCATTGCATCAACTAATGAACCACCATGGACCAAGTAAACACCAAATAAAAGGAAATACAAATAATTTAAACCAAACAGTTTTAGGAGACAGAAACCAATAATATCAATGACTAAATACAAAATATGACAGACATCATATTACAGCTCCTTAAATTGGGCAGTAGACTATAAAATAAATACAAAAAAACATATTTACAATAATACAGCTATAACAAAACAGAAACAAATAAAACATTAACTATTATTACTAACTCATACCTTGATTTGCCACGAAGCTTATAGGGCATCTTCTGAGTGATGTGCCAAATACACCAACGGTGTCGTGTCCCAGGCATTGTCACTTCTAACGCCTTACGCATTGCAGCACTCTGATCTGTCTGTATTCCCTTAGGTGCTATTCCATCCATTGCAACCAACCATTGCCTGAATACCCACTCAAATGTCTCGGCGTCTTCATGAGTAATTAAAGCACAACCAAATAAAATTGATTGTCCATGGTGATTTACCCCTACAAAGTTCGCAAAGGGCAGCTTGTATGCGTTGGTCAAATACGTTGTATTAAAACATACTATGTCGGAGAACTCCTTGTAAGCCTCACGACTACGCGCATCAACCCACAAGATGTCTTGCATAACACCGTCAGAATCCAATCGATGAGAGTAGAAAAAATCTCTATTGTCACTTTGCATCTTATTAAAGTATGCCACCATCGCATTGCACATCCACCCTCCAACCTCTTCTTCCTATTTTCATTCACCAAGTGCCTAAGATCCCTCTCTAAGAAAGGTGTGTTTTCAGGACCACTCCTCATTTTTGCATGCAATTATATATGTTGATACACTAGAACACCCACTTTTGAAATCATTTTTCCAATCGCCTTGCCGCAATTTTTCGTAAAGCTTCCCATACGATATCTTTGACTAGGTTTACTTTGCTAGACTCAGGTTGATGGTTTTTATGTTTCCAAAACAACATTTCGCAAAACCCACCTCCTTCCTATCGTTGATAGAAGCTAAACCATTGCTCACAAAAAATTTCTTCGAATATCCTCTTCCTAGGATTGAAAACCTCCTTCCTAACATCCTCAACTGATTAGGATCTTAGCCATTTTCTTTGCTTTTAATAGACTTCATTTCGGGGAACCATAACACTCAACAACGCCACATAGGTTGCACGCCTTTCTTATGACAGTTGAACGAACTGGCCACTCTGGATTCGCAAACCCCATCGACTTCGCATACCTTTTATACATGCCCTCAATTCAACCATACTGATAGACCAATACCAACGCGCGGGTCAATATAGGAATTACAATCCTGATCCTGATCATCTATGTCTGGACATTAGTAGATCCTGCTCTTCAGCCGTCAACCTTGGAACTACGCCGAGGAAAGACAACTGGACTCCCAATACATCACCTGAACGACCAGGGCAACCAACAACCGGACACTAAGCTCTGCCACCATGATCTCCTATCGTTCCGACAAACACAATCAGAGTTACTCCACACTATATGGATTAATACCAAACTCACCATATACTTAATCAATATTTACTAATTCTAACTTAGCAGGACATAAACACATATACTTACTCACAATCCTTCTACTTCACAACTCACCTTTTAAAATTCAATGTCCACAAAACAAGCAACAACACAGTAATGCATTCTTCCATTTACAACACATTAACTAACACCCCACTTATTAAAATCCAACAAGTCAAACAAGGTTTACAATTTGACATTAAAATCATACTGTATCCAACAATAGGCATTTACTGGCATTTTCCAAGTTACGAGCTACAAATGGGCATGCATATTAGAATTAATTAAAAATTAAACTAACCAACAAACGACATTTTATAATTTCAAGACACCAAATCAAATACAAATTCAATGTGACGAGAGATACCACATCTAATATCGAAAATTGAACAATAAGGAGCTCCATAATTATAAAAAAACAACTAAATCGCACAATACTCGGACTACAACACCAATACAACTACAAATGACAGTATAAGACTATAGCTTTGCAACGAAATCACAGGAAGGTAATCTCAAATACAAGTTCGAAAACACTTACCCGTAAATAGCCGTTCTGCCGCATCGCCGTTCTCTGTAGCCAAAAGATCGACCTCCGAAACCTCCATCGACACCAAGATCAACAAAAATTCGTTCAACACCAGCGAGCTTTCCACCGGAACTACTCACCGATTAAACAACTTGCAAGAAAAAAAGTTCAGCTCCAAAGAGGGAGGTAGTAAGAGAATGGAATCGCAAACCATGGTTAGAGATGGACCCCTCATATCATCCGTTGAATGTATTACACCGTTTATTCACCCCAACAAGTATGTCACGTGCACACTTTTAAAATAACCAAAAAATTACGATTGTTGCCACGATATATTTGTTTTTCCATTATAACGGATATGAACTAGTTACTGCCCTTTTATTATGCCGGTGAAAACCCCAAATGAATAATTACTGTAGATGCGGGTGAAACAAGGACTTGGTATACGGAAGTACGGAACGGTAATGAACTACACTATATAATCTCGTGAATATTTTACAATTTAAATATGAATACTTGTATTTTTTTTGACGGGAAATATGAATATTTATATTCGGATATATACATGGAAAAATTAACAATAATAATCACACCTTTCAGTGTCTTCCAAAAATAAATCAATCTTTCGATTATCCCAAAATAATCCGACCTTTGGGGATATCTTCCAAAAATAAACCCTAATCGGTTGGTGACCTGAGGATTAGGTTAATGAGACAGGTGTCATATTGTCATTGACTATAATTAAATTAAACTTAAATTAAACCTAATAATTAACTAAAATTAAAGTACAGTGGAATTAAACCTAATTACTTATACCTAAGCTAATCACCCGGCCACCATCACAACCACCTGCCACGTCACCACCTCACCAGCACCACCATCACAACCACCACCCCTGGTCACAGCAACCACTCCTCACCAACACCACCATCATAGCCACCACCCCTCACCATCGCAACCATCACAACCACCACCCCTCACCACACATTCACACCACCACCACCACCACTAGAATCCCTGCCACGACAGCCACCCACCTCACCCACTCACCACTTCCCACCACGACAACCACCCACTCACCACTTCCCACCACACAGCCACCACTTGTCAACTCACCCACCTGCCACCACACCCACCTTTCATAACCACCACCCACCTCACCGACATGCCACGACCACCATCCACCTCGCCCACACACCACCATTTTCCCACCACCTAACCTACACAACCACCCACCACAACGCACCACTTCACTCACCAACCATGACCTGCAGCCACCCTCCACAACCGCCATCATCACTAACGTCATCACCACCAGCCAGAGAGAGAAGAGAGCAGAGGAGAGAGGGAGTAGCGGGGAAGGGGGAGTGAGTAGAGGAGAGAGAAAGAGGAGAGTGAGTGGGTGAGTAATTGAGTGGGATTTAACCCAAAAAATTTAGGGAAATTCCCATTGGTGACTTCGTATTTTTTGGTTTTCCCATCGGTAACCTCGTGTTTTTTTTAATACCAAAAATGACTTTCTACTTTTATTTCATTTCCAAATGTGACTTTAATGAGTCATTTACCGTTAAATCAATGTAAAATCCGTTAAATATGACTTAGGTTAATAACCATGGTTGAAATTTAACTCAACCACTTGTCAAAAAAAATTCTAAAAAATAAAAATAAAAATAAATTAATTCAACCTCCTTTCTTCTGTTTTATCCTGACCCAACAACACCACTTCAACCCAGCAACCACCACCACCATCTACAACCACCAAGACACAGCGCACAACCCAGCAATAATCACCACCACCTGCAAACACAATTATCGCAACCACCACCACCTTCTACAACCACCATAAACCCAACCCAAGCCCTGCACCACAACCGGCGCAGCGCCACCATCACCAACTCGAAGGGGAATTTCCAATATATATGCCTTAGATACTACCWTAGTATCTCCMGTGGCAATTATAGTMATTTTCGCTAACATTCATTTAACATGCATGTGATACTTGAGTTTTGCTGTTAAGTCATACAACGGGACTCAAGCTCTTAACTCTGGTCACTTTCCTCCCTTTAACTCAAATTAATTTTTGTTCTTTTCACCATCTTTGAAGATCTGAAATTTTCCCTCTCTCATGGTCTTCTTCTCCCTCCTCCTTGTTTTCTTCCACCTTCTTCCTGAATTTTMATGGCGAGGTCAAATTTCTGGYGTAAGATTATTCTTCTTATATGGTCAAAGTAGTCGGAGACCACTAAATGAAGCTAGCTCTTTGGGAGACTCTTCTCCGATTCAGCTCAAGTAGATCTTCATATTTTTGGGTTTGGTGGCGATGTGTTGTGGCGTTTTTAGTTCGAATCTACAGACCATTTACTATTTGTGGTTCGTTTTCCCACCTAATTGTGTATGTTAATTTTATTATCCGAACTTGTTATATTTGCTGAAGCTAGGTTTTGTTGATTTTGTTTATGTTTAATTCATGTACCTTATTTTCTTTGTCATGTTAACATTTTTGTTTGTTGTGGATCTGCTAAAGCTAGTATCTGTTGTTTGTGTTTAATTTGGTTTATTGTGATAATGTAGATTTCATTGGAATTCTCTTTTGTATTCCCGAAATTTTCATTCTAATAAAATTATTTGCCGGAAATCAATTCAATTTTCATTAATTATAGTCAATCAAACAACTATAAGTGCAGTGTTTGAAGATTAGATGATTAATGTTTTATTTGTTTTGTTGCGTATGTTGGTACCTCTCTGGACTTTGTGAATGTGGACTCCTATCAAGTGTTATACAATTATATAGTTTCTATTACTTGTGTATTTAAAGTTTAAACAATCATGCTAATGTTTTAAGATGCTTGAACTGTGGTCAAAGTAATATTTGTGACATGTATGCTAATTGCTTGTGAACAGAAATATGTACATTTGGGGCTTATTCTTGAGAAATATCATTTTGTCATGCATTGCAGTTACAAGGAAAGGAATTATATGGTCACCATTCTTCAGTGGTAGTTTGATGGTTGAGATACATGTTGTAACTTTGAGTACTCCTTGGGGGAGATTCACAAACTCGTCAAGGAATTGAAGTTAATAGAAGGAATAACACTACAGGTTAGACTTGTTGGTTTGATAGAGATCAATAATCCATTCTCTTCGACTTATGTTGTTTTGACTTCTGAGCCCCTGAGCCCTCATCTCACTTCATCAGTATTTGTGCTAGGTAGTTAGGTTGTGGGTACATTAATGTTTGTTACTAGTAATTTCTTATTTGTTCCGTTTTTCTAGTACATTAATGTTGTTTGATGTGGAAGGTGTGAATCTACTGTTTGATGTTTGTGTGTAATTAACTTTATTGTGATAATGTCGATTTTATTGGAATTCTCCTTTGTATTCCCATAATTTTTTGATAAAATTTTACAGATTGTACATTTTTACTATTCCATGAAATTTTGGTTCTCATAAAGTTTGGTTACTTTGTGATTCTGAGGATTTCTTATTTTGGTTGTATTAATTGTGTAGGTCATCTTAAGTAATTAGTATGCTATGATCCCAACATAGTAGAACAKGACTTGATTTAGATTGAGGTCCAATAATTCAAACATAGCATTGYCTTCCTCATGTTATGACGTTCCGATAAAGTTGTGACCAAACCTTTAAGAATATCCTTTGTTATGTACTTAGTTATGCTTTTTGCAATAGTAAGAGGTTAATTGATGCAGCCACCTTGAAGGCTTCTTTTGATTGTCAAACMTTCTCAATTTATGCATGTGTGGTACTCATTTGTAATTAATAATAGTATTGTAGTCATCCACTAGAATCTAATGTTGGAATCATTTGATGATAATTTTAGATTTATTGCTTTTAGTAAAAAAATGGATTTAGCTTCTGATAGTTATCTAGATCAGACTAATGTTGAGTCGGGAAGTACAAATCAGAAATCTCCCATTAGGTGTACGAGGAATACAGTCCATGACGAGGGTGTTAGTGTCGGTGAAAGTGAAACTATGTTTCCTACACCGTCTGCTATCGATAGGCTGAACTCAGCCCCTAGGAATTTATTTGACACTCCATTAGAGCATGGCAGGTCTGTTACCACTCTTGCATGTGGTGAACTTAATCCCCCTGATTCCTTGCTTACCTGCACAGTAAATAATAAGAATGTCATTGTAAAAACCCCTGATTCTGTCAGATGAGGAAGATGTGGTTGTGGTTGAACTCGCTGTTGGGATGGTATTTCAGACGCTCGATGCTGTCAAAGACTTCTATAAAATTTATGGTTTTAGCAAAGGATTTGGTGTGATTGCTCAGTGTGGTTCGAACAACAAGAAGACAGGAAAGCGGAGTCAATCAACTTTTACATGTGAGTGTTTTGGTAATCCTGATCAAAGGTACATATCTAATTTGAAAAAGAAGGAAAAGGACTTGGCAGGTTGTAACATTGAGCCGAAGGAGTTGATCAATCCTAAGCGACGAGGCTCAAAGAAATGCTTCTGTACCGCTATGATAAGTGTGTCARAAAATGAACTTGATAATTGGGTTATTAGAAAGGTTGTACTGGAGCACAAAAACCACAASCCTAAGCCAAGTGATGCAAAGATTGTGAAGGAATATAGGATGAAGTGCTTCAATAGTACTGTCGACAAGCAGATTATGAATAATTACAATGTTGGTGTTTCAACCTCAAAGACTCGTAATAGTATGGCATTGGAGAGGGGTGGCTTCGAGAATATGCCTTTCACCGAGTCTGACATGTGTCATCGCGTGAATGAGCATAGGAAGCTAAAGATGCAAGGAGGGGATGCAATGGCTTTGGTCGTGTATTTTGATAAAATGCAGAAGGATAATGTCAACTTTTTGCATTCTTATAGATTAGACGAAGAAGGGAATTTGAAAGACATAGTCTGGGTCGATGCTCGTAGTAAGGCAGCGTATAAAGAATTTTCTGACGTGGTCTGCTTCGACACGACTTATTTGACAAATCTCTATGCGTTGTCATTTGCAAACATTGTTGGCGTTAATCATCATGGCCAGACTATCTTGTTAGGTTGTGCACTGATTTCCAACGAGGATTGTGATACTTTCCACTGGGTGTTTAGCAAGTGGTTAATGTTCATGGATGGTAAGCAACCCGGTGGAATATTGACTGATCAAGCCGCTGCATTCCGTAAGCCATTGGAGCAAATCATGCCTGACACAAAGCACCGGTGGTGCATCTGGCACATTACGAACAAGTTGCCGCACAAGTTAGGCACCCATGAGAAGTGAGTATATATTTTGCCTTGCCATATTAGTGTATGACTTTTTCTAAGTTGTTAATTATTCTTATATTTTTGTGTGCTTACTCCTTGTTTCTTAATTGTTAATGAATTGAATTAGGTATGCCAATTTGAAAGATGACTTCCTAGATATCGTGTACAATAGCCTCACTGAACACACTTTCCAGAATCGTTGGTCAAAGTTTCTTGTTGACTATGGCTTGGAGGATAACGAATGGCTGGGTTACTTGTTTTCGGAATGCCATATGTGGGTTCCATCATTCATGACCGATCATTTTTGGGCTGGCATGCGGTCAACTCAAAGGATAGAAAGCATGCATAGTTTCTTTGATCAATACATTACTCGGGAAACCTTGTTGTGTGAGTTTGGTGAGTGTTACACCTTGGCTGTAGATAAACGTATTTGTCAAGAGAAAGAGGCAGATGAACTTGGTTGGAAAATCAAGCCGCCTTTGAAGGACACCGGCTACAGCTTTGAGAAATTTTTTCACAAGATATACACACCAAACAAGTTTAGAGAACTTCAAAGGGAATGTGAAAGGGTTAGCCACTCTATTATAGAGGAACATAAAGAGATTAACAACAACACTACCAAATATCTCATCCGTGATCGGGTGTGGCATATGAGCAAGGAGTCCACTGAGCCCTATATTATCGATGATCGCACAACATACTCAGTGGAATTCAATTCCGACACAAAATTAGCCTTCTGCGATTGCAAAATGTTTGAAACCAACGGGATAATATGTAGGCACATCATTCGTGTGTTGGACTTACTTCTTGTCAAGAAGCCCCCAGAGTTCTACATTCTAAGACGATGGAGGAAAGACGTTCGTGATCACATGAGCATTAAGGTTCTTTCTCAAGACCTAAAACGGGGTGCCGAGGTTGCAAGATGTGATCGTGTTCTATTTCGGTTTGATCGTGTAGCTGATTTGTCTGAGAAGTCTGAGGCTCGAACAAAAATAGTCCTTAAAGGACTTGACAGAATTGAAGAAGAGTTGAACGTTCAAGCTGAGAAAGAGGCTAAAAAGGCAGCTAAGGCTGCCGCTGCAGCACAATCGGAGTCAGATGCAACTCAAACGCAAGCAACAGCCCCTGTTAGTCCAAGTCAGTGTGCTAATCCGACCGCCTCATCGCCCGGCCCCCAATCGCAGTGTAGTAATGTAAATTTGAATAGTCTTACTTCCGTTGACATTATGCATGACGGTGAACTCGAAGTCCAAATTAAAGATCCTAAGATAACCAAAAAGAGAGGTAGGCCGAGAAGTACTCGTTACAAGTCATCGTTGGAAACCGGTTACAAAAATCTGAAGAAGTCGAGTGTGCCAAAGAATCCAATCAAAGATGGAGAACTTGCTGATCGTATAACTACAAAGAAAAGGAAATCGGGGCAGGTGAAAGACAAGAAGAAGGGSAAATCCAAAGAAAAGGATGGACGAAAGGGCAAGGCCGAGGTAAAGGTAAAAGGTTGTGTTGGAAGCAAGCTGCTGTAGAAGGTGAAGGCGAAGTCAAAAAAAATAACACATGTTACTTGTGTGGTGCGGCCAAAGGCAAAAACAAAGAGTGTCATCGAACTCATAGAGGTCCGTACCATTTATACTTACTGTTTGCTGCTATGTTGTTTAAAAGTTAGAAAACTGATTTCATCGTCGTGTTTGAAATCGTTAGGGAACTACTAAGGTTGATAGCCAAGGCTCTCATGCATCAAAGAAGACGGTAATATTATTTGATTTGTCGTACACCTTTGTGTTGCAGTAATTTATTTCCGATTTTAATTTCTTTGAGAGGAGGAAAACCGTATCCTTTGTTGAAGGATGATTATATTTGGCCTTATGCCATCTAAAATGGTTATGGAAATATCACTCTAAAATATAATTTAGGGATTTTTCCTCAGGTACCCCTGAGGTCTTGCTTAATTCCTCAGGTACCCCCGAGTTTTTAGAAATGTCTCAGGTACCCTCGAGGTTAGACAAAATAGCTCAAATACCCTTATTATGGATGGAAAACTAACGCGGTTAGTGTTTAACCCCTAATTAAACTAATTAACACCTAATTAAACTAATTAACCCCTAATTAAACTAAATTTATTTACTAACCTAATTCTTAAACTCTAATCACAGGAGACTACGACTACGAGTACTCAACTACTCACTTTCTCTCTCCTCCTCCTCATCTCCTCCGCCGCCGCCTTCATCGGCGTCAACTACGGCAAAGTCGCCGATAACCTCCCACCCCCCTCCTCCGTCGCCCAATTCCTCACCTCCGTCAAGCTCTTCGACTGCGACTCCGACACCCTCCAATCCTTCGCCAACACCGGCATCTCCCTCACCGTCAACATCCCCAACGGCGACGTCCCTGCCCTCGTCGACCCCTCCGCCGCCCAGTCATGGGTCGCCTCCAACATCCTCCCCCACCACCCCTAGGCCCTCCCTTCATCACTCATGAGTCGTCAGTGATTGTGTATGTGTCGCATGTACGATCTGCATCGTCACCATCAATTCATCATCCCCACTCATTCTGGAAATCTGGAATCAATCAAACAAACCCCACACACATACATAATACATAGTTATTTAGCACACGCATACAAAGATTGAAAGATTAAATAATCAATTAATGAATATGGAGTGCCCAACATCAACAACAAGTGCAGCGACAAACGGCAACACTCGGTCTAAACCCCGTCGAAAGATGATATACGCCGACATTGTACTTCGGCGACGTCGGTGGCTCAGATACTTTGTCGTAGTTGACGCCGATGAAGGCGGCGACGGAGGAGATGAGGAGGAGGAGAGAGAAAGTGAGTAGTTGAGTACTCGTAGTCGTAGTCTCCTGTGATTAGAGTTTAGGAATTAGATTAGTAAATAAATTTAGTTTAATTAGGGGTTAATTAGTTTAATTAGGTGTTAGTTAGTTTAATTAGGGGTTAATTAGTTTAATTAGGGGTTAAACACTAACGACGTTAGTTTTCCATCCATAATAAGGGTATTTGAGATATTTTGCTAACCTCGAGGGTACCTGAGGCATTTCTAAAATCTCGGGGGTACCTGAGGAATTAAGCAAAACCTCAGGGGTACCTGAGGAAAAATCCCTATAATTTACTACATGAGCTGATTGTGTATGTTAAGTGATACTTTGGCTTCGGATGTTGTACTATAAAAAGCGACTTAATGCAAATAAAAAAATACGTAACTTTATCCTTCTGTGAATTGTTTTAGGTGTTTGTCAATTGATGTGAAGGAATTGCCTTTTTGTGTGGACGAGCTTGCTATTATACTCCCTGCATGTTAGAGTTCTAATTCAGGTTCGAGCGAATGGAGCACAATTTGTTGTGTTCGAGCGACTTGGATTGGATGTATTTTTTGGCGACGTGTATTATTTTTTCCTRTTTAGAAGCAAAACTTGTAATGTTTCATTTTATACATATGTTTTGTATGAATATTCTTCCAACATTGGCTTTTGTGTATTTAAGCTAGARGAAGCAGTACAGGGTATTATGCTCACAATTGTTAGTCTTGAACTTTTGAGATTAATGCCCTYAAGTCATTAGATTCATTTCCTTAAGATAAGCTTATCGTTGGGGACAAATTATTAGTAATCAAACAATCCTATTACCTTCCTCTCATTTATTCAATATCTCAGACATTATTTACGTCATAGAATACTAATTAGTTTACAGTTGTAGCTCAATTTATTACAGTACCAGCAGGTCACTTTACATTTTTTTTTTTTGAATGACATATTTTATGGTTATTTTTATTATGTGCTTATTTTACATTATGTGCATATTTTTATTGGTTAAAACTTATTAACTAAATCAAATAAATCAAGGACATATTTTGTTGCACTCTATCATACAACAGTATTTTATACATAACAATGCATGTATCATATAATCTTTATTTTTATCATTATACGTCATGTAAATTATCCACAAAAGCTAAGAAGACAATACTTTTTATGAAGCAATTTCTAATCAGAATACGCATTCCATTACCATTCAATTCGACAACTAGGGTTRAAATACAAGTTAGGCACATCGATAGAACTAACAAGCAGACATGTGCTCGAATTTAACAATACTTTGAACAAAGTCCATAAATTACATTAAAAACAAATTAACTTATTAGCTAAATCTTAAACTATTATAACATAAACACCAAGGCCACGACCACAAATTTTAACCCGATCCCATCATGTATTGCAGCCATCGATCAAGCTAATCGGAATCCTCGTCGTTCTCAGCATCCTCACAAGGTTTCTGCAATCCAAATAAAAGACATAAGTGTCATATTCTAACATTTTGCAGCAAATAAGAAACAAATAAGCAATACAAGCAAATAAGAAACAAATACGCAATACAACTAACCTTCACTAGTCCCTGTGAACCTAAGTCCTTCATGGACAGGCCAAGAGCAATTTAGTTCGACACTTGCGTTTTCTTTGTTCCAGAACAATGCTGAACCACCATTGATGCTCAAAGTGTAGTCTATAGCTCTCCCCATGGCAATACTCTGTGACTTGCACACCCGGTCAAATTGTCCTTTGAAACCCTTGCCTCTAGGATTATGACCAACATTGAATTGTAAGCCTCCAAAATTCTCTTGAAGTTCTCCTTGAACGGGGCCCTTGTGATACCACGACCATTCCAAACAACAATTTTTTCCCCAACTTTCAGATTGTTAAGTTCGGGATTGATAATTGAGCACAAATTGAGTGTATGGTACCTGCTGAAACAAACTGTCTTGTTCACATTCAGGTAACACTCAATCTCAATTGTTGAGATAAGATGGTTGGTCGCATACACCCGAAAGCATTGGCGTGAGACCCGACCTTCAATGTCTTCGGGACAAGATCAAATGGATACACAGAGGAGGTTAAATCGACTACTGGTATTGGGTCAAAAATTAATGAAAAAAACTTGTTCCTATCAACATAACCCCTAGGACCTTCCTCTACGATTGCGCAAAGACATTGATGGATT
>SNQN01000163.1:72792-84670 GCA_008642245.1 Bassia scoparia
GATTCTAACATCAAATCCATGTTCGTCTCGTTGTTGTTCGACTCAATTTACATCCTATGTAGAGCAGAGTATGGATTCAATTCTCGTAGAAATGAGTGCAAGGTCTATTTTTTGAACTTTTTCGGGAGTAAAATGAGGTTGTTTTGCACAAGATTCAATCTCGGCAGTGTTTACTCGTCCAATGAAGTAATCCGCTTCGTGAAAATCGCAGTTCTGCCTTAATATGTGTTTCATTTCAATAGTTCAGGTCTGATGACACCATCACTAGGGACAAAAGGGCAATACATTTCAACTAGATTTATTTATGTGCATGTAATAACGAGGTCATGGAGTCACCACAGATATGTGTAAGGTGGTAGTATCGAAATGAAGGGACTAGTGTTATAAGTGACGCGGCATCATGTCAACTTTGAAAGTAAATGGTAGAATTGTTATTGCTTCGGTTGTTATGTGGGATAGTTGTTTTTTGGGTAGTATGAAAAATAATAGTCAATTAAGCCTACTTGTGATTTAATGATTTTCTGGTTTATTTGTAATTTTATAATTTTGTGTTAAAAATCAATTAACTATTTAAAAGACTCAATAGTAAGTAATAGTTTATCACAAAAGCATTCTAAACTAAATTCCAAACAGCACTTAATTTACCTGGGAATTCTTACGGTTATTACAATTTATAATATTTGGCAAATTCTAATTGATACTAATAATTATAATTTTGTGATTCCCTTACAAATCGAATTGGGAATTTACTATACGATAAATCTTATCAATAAACGGGATTTTTTCCCATATACCCTGACTTTCAGCTAATAATCATATACCCCCGTGTTTTTAGAATGCCTCAAATCCCCATTAGACAAATAGCGCCTAAACCTTATGAGGATGGAAACTCAACGCGTTGTTTTAACTCAATTATAACCTTAATTGGACTTTATTTAATTCTTTTAAACTTCTAAAAGAACTAATACTTTTAATCCTCATTCACCTGTCTGCTTCATCTTTCAACGGCAGTGAAAATATAGTCAGCCTAAAAAAGAACATTGCACACCAACCTTCAACAAAATTAAGTGCGAAATAAGAAAAACTCCGAATCCAGAAGCGAACAAATCCACAGTTGGTGTGGGATTTTCCACAGTTCGACCCAATAGCAGCTCAAACGAGCAGCAGCTACAAACGAGCAATATTCGACGCCAAAAGCACAAGAGTGCAGACGAGCTTGACACTCCATTTTCGTGAACAAATGCACCCTAAGCTTCAGATTTTCGAGTGGTGTTGAACTCCAAACTCTAATCTCAAATAAATGGTGAAGGAAAAGCGCCCAAATTTGAACCCCGAAATGAGTTTGAATACTGCCAGGACATTTCCAGCATAAATGGCCATCATTTTTAAGAAAATTCTGAGTTAAATTCATCAAAGCCCGCAAATTTGAAATCAAATTGTGCAGAAATTAAAAACAAAAATCCGAAATTTTGACCATAAACCACGAAGAAACGTCAAATTTTGAGCAATACCCAATCTTGCTTTTTCGATACTTTTCCCAGAATTTGTTTGGCTCAGATTTTGCAATTGAATTGACGAGGAGGAGTTCGTGGTGGTGGTCGTTTTGCCTAGGGATGTCAAGAACTCCTCGTTTTTATTCGTTTTTGTCATTGAATTGAATTGTTTATCAACGACCTTGAATTGATGAATGGAGATTGAAAGATTGGTTTTTGTTTTGAACATGGAGATTAAAGATTGAGTTTTTGTTTGAATTGTTGCCAGCAGAGTTTGAGTTTTTGATAGAATTTTTGGGTACACAAAAATTGATTCTCGAGCAAAGCTTTAGTTTTGTTTGAAAATGGAGATTGAAAGATTGAGTCTTTGTTTTTTTATTTTTCTTTTTTTTTTTGAATAATAAAGAGGATGTTTTGAGGAAAATTGGGTTAAGAGGGTGAATTATGGATTATTGTCTTGATAGGGTTAATGGATGGAAGTTAAGGTGTAGTCTTTCATATAGCTAGGTATATGGCTTTTGTCTAATGTGGGGGTTTATTGAGGGTTTCAAAAACACGGGAGGTATATGGGTTTCATTGGTCTAAGTTAGTGGTATATGGGAAAATATCCCTATATATGGTTATTTCCCTAAACCCTAAACCTCATTCTTTCAATCTAGTATTCTATCAGAAACATGGACTTGCGCATTGTTGGTCAATCCATGTGATATAGAAAACAAAAGTTAGTCCACGATTTTCCAATGGACGGCTAAAATATAGTTTCTACTATTAACAATTGATGATCTTAAATATTTTGCTATGGACTTGCGGCGGGAAAGTTCCCCCATTTGAAGGTTTCGAATTTCATGAATTTTCACTTAACCATACACACCGTCATTAAATAAAGTAAAAGCACCAAGTATTCTTTAACCCTTTATAATGAACAGCCAACTATAATTAAAATACGGCTCCATGGTTCAAGAAAGTTCACATATGTCATACTAGTAGTTAAGGGGTCGGTCTTTAAGTGGGCATATGAGCAAAGACGATTAAGAAGAACATCAATGTCTATTTGCCCTTCGAATTCAGAACCACTTCATCAAACAAAGTACGATTACTCAAGATGCTCGTTACTTCTATATTATGGTGAGAAAGGTGAGAGATGGGGAGACTTTAGTTGATCGACAATCACAGCCAAGTGCTCAAGGCAATTCTTAGAGCTGGGATGATGATGCGAACGGAGAATGAGACAGAGTATGCCGCCATCTCTACTCGCAAATTGGTTGGTGTGGGAAGGGTTAAGTGAATATTTCCATCCATTTAACTCCTAATTCAAGTCAATTAATCCATAATTCACCCTCTAACCCAATTTTCCTCAAAACACCTCTTTGATTATCAAAAAATAAAAAGAAATAAAAAAAACAAAACTCAATCTTTCAATCTCCATTTTCAAACAAAACTAAAGCTTTGCTCGAGAATCAATTGTACCCAAAAATTCATCAAAACTCAAGGCTCGCTGGGCAACAATTCAAACAAAACTCAATCTTTTAATCTCCATTTTCAAAACAAAACTCAATCTTTCAATCTCCATTCATCAATTCAAGGGTCGTTGGGTAACAATTCAATTCAATTGACAAAAACGAATTAAAAACGAGGAGTTCTTGACAATCCCTAGGCAAACGACCACCACCACGACTCCTCCTCGTCAATTCAATTGCAAATCTGAGCGCAACAAATTCTGAAAAGTTCGAATAGCAGATTTGGGGTGGTATTGGCTCGAAAATTTGACGTTTCTTTCGTGGTTTATTTGGGTCAAAATTTCTGGGATTTTTGTGTTAATTTTCTGCAGCAATTTGATTTCAAATTGGTGCGCTTTTGATGATTTTAACTCGAATTTTCTTGATAAATTGATGGCCATTATGCTGGAATTTTCTGGGCAGTATTCAACTCATTTCTGGGTTCAAATTTGGGCGCTTTTCCTCACCATTTTATTGAGATTTAGAGTGGAGTTCAACACCACTCGAAAATCTGAGCTTAGGGGTGCATTTTGTTCACGAAAATGGGATGTTCAAGCTCGTTTGCTGCAGCTCTTGTGCTTGGTTTTGGGCTCGAATATTGCTCGTTTGTAGCTGCTGCCGTTTGAGCTGCTATTGGGGTCGAACTTGTGCGAAAATCCCACACCAACGTGTGGGATTTGGTTCGTCTTCGTGATTTCGGGAGTTTTTCTTATTTCGCGACTTAATTTTTGGTTGAAGGTGTGGTGTTGCAAGGTGTTCTGTTTTGAGCTACTACTATTTTACACTGGCTGTTGAAGATGGAAGCATGACAGGTTGAAGATGAGGATAAAAGGTGATTAGTTTCTTTTTAGAGTGTTTAAGAATTAAATAAGTCAATTAAGGGTTATAATTGAGTGAAAACTAACGGCGTTAGGTTTTCCATCCTCATTAAGGGTATTTAGGCTATTTTGTCTAATGTGGGGGGTATATGAGGCATTTCTAAAAACACGGGGGTATATGAGTTATTAGGCTTAAAGTCAGGGGTATATGGGGAAAAATCCCTTTATTATATATTATTTATCGTATAGTAAATTTCCCAATTCGATTTGTTAAGGGAATCACAAATTATTAATTATTTAGTATCAATTAGGGAATTTGCCAAATATATAAATTGTTAATAACCGTTAAGGGAATTTCCCAGGTAAATTAAGTGCTTTTGAATTTAGTTTAGGGAATGCTTTTGGGGATAACTATTACTTACTGGATTGGAGTGTCGTTTTAAATGTAATTGATTTTTTAACACAAACATTATAAAATTACAAATAAAACAAAATCATAGCTCAAAGAAAGCGCTGCTACCCGCTATATAAATGTGTGTCAGAAATGACTTGATATTGTATAGAAATTTGTACGGAGTCACAAAAACCACAAGCCTAAGCCAAAGTGATATGATGCAAAATGAAGACATAAATGAGATGCTTTCAATAGGACTGTCGACAAGCAAGATTATTAATACAATGTGGTTTCAACCCTCCAAAGACTCTAACTAGACATTGGAAGAGGTGCTTCGAGAAAGCCTTTCACGAGTCTGACATGTTTCTTCGCGTGAAAGCATAAAGCTAAAGATCAAGAGGATGCAATGCTTTGGTCTTATGTTTGATAAAATGCAAAGGGATAAATGTCAATTTTTGCCATTCTTATAATAGACGAAGAGGGAATTTGAAAGACATATTCTGGTCGATGCTCGTAGTAGCAGCGTATAAAAAAATTTAATCTGACGGGTCTGCTTCACTACACTTATTGACAAACTCTATGCGTTGTCATTTCAACATTTGCGTTAATCATCATGCCAGGACTATCTTGTTAGTTGGCACTATTCCAACGAGGATTGATACTTTCCACTGGGTTAGCAAGTCAGTTTAATGTTCATGGATGGTTAAGCAAGCCCGTGAAAGACTGATCAAGCCGCTGCCATTCCGTAACCATTGAGGCAAATCATCCTGACACAAAGCACCGTGGTCATCATGGCACATACGAACAAAGTTGCCCGCACAAATTAGGCACCCAATGAGAAATGAAGTATATATTTCTGCGCTTGCCAATTAGTGTATACTTTTTCTAATTTTTCGTAATCTTAATTTTTTGCTTTACCCTTTCTTTATTGTAATGGAATTGAATTAGTTATGCCAATTTGAAAGATGACTTCTAATATGTGTACAATAGCCCACTGCAACCACTTCCAGAATCGTTTCAAATTTTTGTTGACTATGGCCTTGAAGGATAACGATTATGGGCTGGGTTTACTTTGTTTCGGAATCCAATGTGGTCCATCATTCATGAGCCATCCATTTTGTGCATCGCAACTCAAAATAGAAAAGCGCATAGTTTCTGTTTGATCAATACATACTCGGAAACCTTTTGCTGTAGTTTGTGAGTGACACCTTGGCGTAGTTAAACTATTTGTCCAAGAGAAAAGAGGCCAGAAACTTGGTTGGAAAATCAAGCCGCCTTTGAAGACACCGGCTACGCTTTGAGAAATTTTCACAAAGATACACACCAAACAAAGTTTAGAGAACTCAAAGGAATGTGAAAGGGGTTACCACTCTATATAGAGAACATAAAGAGATTAACAACAAACAGACCAAATAATCTCATCAGTGATCGGCCTTGCAAATGAGCAAGGTCCACGACCCTATATTTATCGATATCGCACAACCATACTCAGTGAATTCAATTCCGACACAAAATTAGCCTTCATCGATTGCAAAATGTTTGAAACCAACGTATAACTATGTAGGCACATCATTCGTGTTTGGACTTACTTCTGGTCAAGAGCGAGAGTTCTACATTCAAACGATGAGAAAACGTCTGTATCACATGAGCATTAAGTCTTTCTCAAGACCTAAAAACGAGTGCCAGGTCAAGATGTGATCGTTTCTATTCGTTTGATCGTTGGTAGCGAT
This sequence comes from Bassia scoparia, assembly GCA_008642245.1. NCBI lineage: Eukaryota > Viridiplantae > Streptophyta > Magnoliopsida > Caryophyllales > Amaranthaceae > Bassia > Bassia scoparia. The sequence continues at coordinate 78,724 of SNQN01000163.1, forward strand.
TTGTCTGAGAAGTTCTTGAGCTCGAACAAAAAAAGGTCCTTAAAACCTTGACAGAATTGAAAGAAGAGTTGAACGTCAAGCTGAGAAAGACTCTAAAAAGCAGCTAAGGCTCCGCTATAGCACAATCGAGTCAATGCAACCAAACGCAAAGCAACAGCCCTGTTAGTCCAAGGTCAGTCAATCCGACCGCCTCATCGCCCGGCCGCCCAATCGCAGTGTATAATTAAATTTGAATAGTCGACTCGTGACATATGCATGACGGTGAACTCGAAGCCAAATTAAAATCCTAAGATAACCAAAAAGAGAGTAGGCCGAGAAGACCTACAATTCATCGTGGAAACCGGTTACAAAACTGAAAAGTCGAAGTGGCCAAAAGAATCCAAATCAAAGATGGAAACTCTTGATCGTTAAACTACAAAGAAAAGAAATCAGTAAAGACAAGAAAAGGGAAATCCAAAGAAAAGGATGCGACGAAGGCAAGGGCCGAGTAAAGTGAAAAGTTGTGTGGAAGCAAGCTCTGATAGAAAGGTGAAGCCGAAGTCAAAAAAAGATAACCACATGTACGTGTTCGCCAAAGGCAAAAAACAAAGAGTGTCATCAACTCATAAGAGGTCCGTACCATTATAACTATTTGCTGCTATGTTGTTTAAAAGTTAGAAAAACTGTTTCATCGTCTTTTGAAATCTTAGAACTACTAAGTATAGCAGCTCTCATGCATCAAGAAACGGTTAATATATTTGATTGCGTCCACCTTTTTGCAGTAATTGATTTTTTTTTGCGATTTTAATTTCTTTGAATGAGGGAAAACCGTATCCTTTGTTGAAGAATGATTTATAATTTGCCCTTATGCCATCAAAATGTTATGGAAATATCACTCTAAAAGTATTAAATTAGGATTTTTCCTCAGTACCCCCTTGAGGTCTTGCTTAATTCCTCAGTACCCCCGAGGTTTTAGAAATGTCTAGTACCCTCGAGTTAGACAAAAATAGCCTGTCAAATACCCTATTATGATGGAAAACTAAACCGGTTAGTGTTTACCCCTAATTAAACTAATTAAACCCCAATTTTAAACTATACACCTAATTAAACTAATTAACCCCTAATTAAAACTAATTTATTTACTTAACCTAATTCTTAAACTCTGAATCAAACAGAGACTACGACTACGAGTACTCAACTACTCAGCTTCTCTCTCCTCCTCCTCACTCCTCCGCCGCCGCCTTCATCGGTCAACTACGCAAATCGCCATAACCTCCCACCCCCCTCCTCCGCGTCCCAATTCCTCACCTCCGTCAAGCTCTTCGAGCGCGACTACCGACCACGCCTCCATCCTCCCAACACCGGCATCCCCTCACCGTCAAACATCCCCAACGCGACGTCCGCCCTCGTCGACACCCCCCGCCGCCATCATGTCGCCTCCAACATCCCTCCGCCCACCACCCTAGGCCCTCCCTCATTCACTCCTGCGATCGTCAGTGATTGTTATGTTCGCATGTTACATCTGATCCACCATCAAATTCATCATCCACCACTGCATTCTGAAATCTGAATCAATCAAACAAACCCCACACACATCATTAAATACATAGTTATTTACATCACGCATACAAGATTGAAGATAAATCAATTAATAATATGGATGCCCCAACACAACAACAAGTGCAACGACAAACGGCAACAACTCGTCTAAAACCCCGTCGAAAGATGATATACGCCGACATATGTACGTCGCGACGTCGGCTCAAACTTTTCTAGTGACGCCGATGAAGCGGCGACGAGAGATGAGAGGAGGAGAAGAAAGTGAAGTGAGACTCTAGTCGTAGTCTCCTTATTAGAAGTTTAATAGATTAGAAATAAATTTAGTTTAGATTAGGGGTTAATTAGTTTAATTAGTTTAGTTAGTTTAATTAGGTAATTAGTTAATTAGGGTTAAACACTAACACTGTTAGTTCCATCCATAATAAGGGTATTTGAATTATGCTAACCTCAGGGTACCTGAGCATGCTAAAATCTCGGGGAGGTACCTGAGGATTAAGCCAAAACCCTCAGTGTACCTGAGAAAATCCCTATAATTTAACTACATAGCTGATGGTATGTTAAGTATACTTTGGCCTCGATGTTTACTGATAATAAAGCGACTTAATGAAATAAAAAAATACGTAAAACTTTATCCTTCTGTGAAATTGTTTTATGTGTCAATATGTGAAGGAAATTGCCTTTTTGTTGGACGAGCTATTATACTCCTGCCATGTTAGAGTTCTAATTCAGTTCGAGCGAATGGAGCACCAATATGTTGTGTTCGAGCGACTTGGATTGGATTATTTTTTGGCGACGTTAATTTTCCATTTAAGAAGCAAAACTAATTTTCATTTTAACAATATTTTTGTATGATATTCTTCCAAAATTGGCTTTGTGTATATTTAAGCTAAAGCAGATACAGTATTAATCTCACATTGTTAGTCTTAACTTTGATTAATGCCCTCAAGTCATTAGTTCATTTCCTTAAGTAAAAGCTATCGTTGGGGACAAAAATATTATAATTCAAACAATCCTATTAACCTTCCTCTCATTATTCAATTATCTCAGACATTATTTACGTCATTATATCTAATTAGTTTACAGTTGTAGCTCAATATTACATACCAGCAGGTCACTTTACATTTTTTTTTGACATATTTGTGTTATTTTATTATGCTTATTTACATTATGTGCATATTTTATTGGTTAAAAACTTATTAACTAAATCAAATAAATTAAGGAATATTTTTTGCACTCTATCATAAACAGTAATTTTAACGATGAACATGCAGTATCATAGTAAGCTTATTTATCATTATACGTCATGTAAATTTCCACAAAAGCTAAGAAGAAATACTTGCTTATGAAGCAATTTCTAATCAGAATAGCATTCCATTACCATTCAATTCGACAACTAGGTTAAATACAATTAGGCACATCGAAGACACTAACAACAGACATGTGCTCAATAACATACTTTGAACCAAGTCCATTAAAATTACATTAAAAACAAACTTAACTATTAGCTAAATCTTAAACTATTATAACAAACACCAAGGCCACGGACCACAAATTTTAACCCGATCCCATCATGTATCACCAGTCGATCAACAATCGGAATCCTCGCTTCCTCAGCATCTCACAAGTTTCTGCAATCCAAATTAAAAGACATAAGTTATATTCTAACATTTTCAGCAATAGAAACAAATAAGCAAACATAGCAAAAAAGAAACAAAACGCAATACAACTAACCTTCACTAGTCCCTGTAACGCAACTTCATGACAGGCAAAGAGCAATTTAGTTCACACTGCGTTTCTTTGTCCAAACATGCTGAACCACTATGCTCAAAGTGTAGCTATACTTCCCATGGGGCAATACTCTGTGACTTCACACCGTCAAATGTCCTTTGAAACCGCTTCCTCTATTATGACCAACATTGAGTGTAACCTCCAAAATTCCTTAAGTCTCCTTGACGGGCCCTTTATACCACACCATTCCCAAACAACAATTTTTTCCCCAACTTTCAGATTGTAGTTCGGGATTGATAATTAGCACAAAATTGAGTGTATTACCTCTAAAACAAAACGTTCTTTCACATCAGTAACACTCAAATCTCAATTGTTGAATAAGATGTTCCATACACGCCAAAGCATTGCTGAAGACCCGACCTCAATGTCTTCGACAAGATAAATATAACACAGAGGAGGTTAAATCACTACTGTATTGGGTCCAAAATAATGAAAAAAACTTTTCCATCAACATAACCCCTAGACCTCCTCTACGATTCGCAAAAGACATTATATTCACTTAACCCTTCCCACACCAACCAAATGCTCGAGTAGGAGATGGGCGGCATTACTCTTCTCATTTCCGTTTCCATCATAATCCCAGCTCTAGTTAATTGCCTTGAGCACTTGGCTAGGATATGTCGATCAGACTAAAGTCTCCCCATCTCTCACCTTTCAACCATAAATAGAAGTACGAGGCATCTTGAGTAATCTACTCGTTGTTTGATGAAAGGTGGTTCGTTGAATTCGATAGGGCAAATAACATTATGTCTCTTAATTCGTCTTTGCTCATTATGCCACTTAGAAGCCGACCCTTAACTACTTATGTATACATATGTGAACTTTCTTGAACCCTGGACCGTATTTTAATTATTATGTTGGTGTTCTTATAGTGGTTGAAAAGTAATAACTTGGGCTTGTTACTTTATTTATGGAGTGTGTATGGTTTAAGTGAAAATTCAGTTGAAATTCGAACCTTCAATTGGGGGAACTTTCCCGCCGCAAGTCCATAGCAAAAATTTAGATCATCAATTGTTAATAGTAGAAAACTATATTTTAGCGTCCATGGAAATCGTGGACTACTTTGTTTTCTATACACATGATTGCCAACAATGCCAAGTCCAGTTTCTTTGATTAGAATACTGATTGAAAGAATGAGGTTTGAGGTTTAGGGAAATAACCATTATTATAGGATATTCCCATATACCCTAACTTAGACCTAAACCCATATACCCCCTGTTTTTAGAAACCCCTCAATAACCCCCCATTAGACAAATAGCCCCATATACCTACTATGATGAAAGCAACACCGTTAGACTTCCATCCATTAACCCTAATTGCAAGTCAATAATCCATAATTCACCCTCTTAACCCAATTTTCCTCAAAACATCCTCTTTATTATTCAAAAAAAAAAAGAAAAATAAAAAAACAAAGACTCAATCTTTCAATCTCCATTTTCAAACAAAACTAAAGCTTTGCTCGAGAATCAATTTTTGTGTACCCAAAAATTCTATCAAAAACTCAAACTCTGCTGGCAACAATTCAAACAAAAACTCAATCTTTAATCTCCATGTTCAAAACAAAAACCAATCTTTCAATCTCCATTCATCAATTCAAGGTCGTTGATAAACAATTCAATTCAATGACAAAAACGAATAAAAACGAGGAGTTCTTGACATCCCTAGGCAAAACGACCACCACCACGAACTCCTCCTCGTCAATTCAATTGCAAAATCTGAGCCAAACAAATTCTGGGAAAAGTATCGAAAAAGCAAGATTGGGTATTGCTCAAAATTTGACGTTTCTTCGTGGTTTATGGTCAAAATTTCGGATTTTTGTTTTTAATTTCTGCACAATTTGATTTCAAATTTGCGGGCTTTGATGAATTTAACTCAGAATTTTCTTAAAAATGATGGCCATTTATGCTGGAAATGTCCTGGCAGTATTCAAACTCATTTCGGGGTTCAAATTTGGGCGCTTTTCCTTCACCATTTATTTGAGATTAGAGTTTGGAGTTCAACACCACTCGAAAATCTGAAGCTTAGGGTGCATTTGTTCACGAAAATGGAGTGTCAAGCTCGTCTGCACTCTTGTGCTTTTGGCGTCGAATATTGCTCGTTTGTAGCTGCTGCTCGTTTGAGCTGCTATTGGGTCGAACTGTGGAAAATCCCACACCAACTGTGGATTTGTTCGCTTCTGGATTCGGAGTTTTTCTTATTTCGCACTTAATTTTGTTGAAGGTTGGTGTGCAATGTTCTTTTTTAGGCTGACTATATTTTCACTGCCGTTGAAAGATGAAGCAGACAGGTGAATGAGGATTAAAAGTATTAGTTCTTTTAGAAGTTTAAAAGAATTAAATAAAGTCCAATTAAGGTTATAATTGAGTTAAAACAACGCGTTGAGTTTCCATCCTCATAAGGTTTAGGCGCTATTTGTCTAATGGGGATTTGAGGCATTCTAAAAACACGGGGGTATATGATTATTAGCTGAAAGTCAGGGTATATGGGAAAAAATCCCGTTTATTGATAAGATTTATCGTATAGTAAATTCCCAATTCGATTTGTAAGGGAATCACAAAATTATAATTATTAGTATCAATTAGAATTTGCCAAATATTATAAATTGTAATAACCGTAAGAA